>JAWNNJ010000700.1:0-35875 GCA_035045125.1 Hypselothyrea guttata | reverse complement strand
ACGACGAGCTGAGTTGGTATAGCCATGTCCGTCCGTCCGTCTGTCCGTCTGTCCGTCTGTCCGTCTGTCTGTCTGTCCGTATGAACACCTAGATCTCAGCAACTATAAGAGCTAAAGACACCAGCTTTCCGGATTTCGGTAGTCAGCTAATGCAAGCAGATCAAGTTTGTTTCAAAATTTTGATATCTCGCCTCCTTCATCCGCGAATCATCAAAAATCTACACATACCTCAAAAATCTCTAAAACTATAAACGCCACAGCAGCCACAATAATTGCGCTACAGACTTGTAATTTGGCATGTACGTAGTCTATGGTATTCTCCACCGATGCTAATAGTTTATTTATGATTTGAATTGGAAATAGCGAAGATATGCAAGAGACAATTTTTTTCAAAATGCATTTATGTGCCACTGCAGCCACAATAATAAAGCTACAGTACTTGTGATTTGAAATGTACGTAGCCTATTGAATTATCCATCGATGCTGTAAATTACATTACAAACGGAGAAGAAACAGCGAAGTTATGCAGCAGTAAATTGTTTTATAAATATATATAAGCGCCACTATAGCCACAGTTTAAAAGCTATAGACTTGGGATTTGCCATGTACGCAGCCTATGGCATTATCCATCGATGCTGAGAATTACATTACGAACGGAAAAGAAACAGGGAAGATAGATCAGACAAAGAAGCCACCTAGATCTTGCAGACTATAAGAGCTAGAGATATCATTTTTTGGTATTTAGGTTTATCTATGCAGCCATCAGATCAAGTTAGTTTGGGTTTTTTGATAACTCCGCTCATTCCTCCGCTAACCGAAAAACAAATTTAGCAACAGTTTGCAATTTAAAAGCTTCAGTTTTAAAGCTAAAGATTTGGGATGTGGCATGTACGTAGTCTATGGCCTTCTCTATCAATGCTGTGAGTTACATTACGATCGGATAAGAAACAGCGAAAACACAAAGTACAGGGTCTACTACAGTCGGTTACGTCCGACTGTAGCTCCGTCCTTACTGGTTTGTATTAAAAATTAAATTAAATTAAACATAATTCGAACTAAATATTATGAATTATGACTATGATAAATTGACAACAAATCTATAAAAATCGCAAAAACATTTAATAGAAAATCTAATTTTAAACAGTCAGAAAAATTCGGCAGGTTTAAGTAAACTATATTTTATTAATTTATATTTATACAAGCTTACGTTAGCTTAATTTTAATAAAAGGAATTTTTAAATTTGTTTCCTTATTATTCTTATTATTTTTAGGCATCTAAATTTAATGTCAAATCTTCAAGTTAAAGTTTTGAATAAATTTTCTTTTAAAGCAACTCGACAACCCTGTCAGCTAACGCAACTCAATAAGCTGGCCGATTGCTTGATGAAATGCCAACTGTGCGTCCCATCAATTGGATCGATGCTAATGCGGAATCGGCAGCCAAATCCCAATCCCAATCCCAATCCGATTTCGAGGGGCTACTGTATTCCGCAAGATCAGAATTTGGGAATCAGCTTCCCTTTGATAAGCCAAGCAGCCGGCGATTGGCGGCTTTTTTGACTCGATGTGTGCACAATGCCATCAAAATTTAAATAGTCAAAGACAGAATGTAGAAACTTGTATAAAAAGCAGCGAATCAAACGCCAAAGCGAAGCTAAGAAACCTCTGCATTCTCCGCTGTCTGCGATATTTTTTTGGCAACGGAATATTTGGAATGTGCGGCTCGACTGCAATTAGGTAACCTTTTTTTTTAAGAGATATAACGGTAAAGTTAAAGCTAAGGTGAAGTTAACGCGCCTGCTGAAGAGAAACAGTCTGGATTGAAGAGAGAGAGAGAAAGGTTGGAGCAGAGCTGAGAGTTGTAGTGAATGTCAAGGTCAAGGTGTGCAGATCTTACTCAAGTAGATAGAAGGAGTAAGGAAAAGGGTATGCTGAGTACACTGAGGGAAATATTAGCTAATAATATCAATAAATTTTTTTTTTTGATTCAATGTTACTGTATTAAGCAATTTATATTATAGGTGTATATAATGGGTAATTACCTAATTATTTTTTTATGATGATGATGATGATGTGATAATGATGATAATGTGATGAAGTGATGATGTGACGTGATGTTTTAGGTAAACAAGGTTATGACATTTATTCCCATACGCCATTCCTGGGTGGAAAATTAGGAAAAACAAAAGACAAATTAATGGGAAAACAATTTAAATATATTTTTTTAGGCCAATATCAATCTCAAAGTCAAATCTTTGCTTTTGAAATGAATAAAAATAAATATTAAAATTTAATTAATATAAATATGCAAAAAATCGAGCAATATTTTCTTAAATTAATTAAAATGTCATTTTATTAAATATTTGCTTTAATAAGAGATGGAATAAAATTTTATTAAATATTTTATTTATTTTCCAATAGTTTTGTAATTATTTTGTAATCAGTCAGCAATACCGTATTCAAATTATCACTCTAATATTTACGGTAAATTTTTTGCAGTGCACTAAGCGCTGCTGCTGCTTTATGGGCTGCACTCTATATATAATCTGGTTGAACTTATTGATTTATGTGAGTGAAAACCCACAATTATTGGGCTGTGAAGTCAATGCGAAACGGAGTCGAATGACAAAGATGAAAAACGAGCTCGATGCTGGAGATGCTGCAGCTATGGAAATGTGATAAGCTATAATTAAGCGTCTAAAAAGGATGCGACGACGGCCAAGGAGAGCAAAAAAGTGGGCGTGTTGGCTATATGCTAAACAACATGCAAGGGGCGTGGCAGTTTGTAAGCAAATTTAATTTATACAATATGCAAAGAATTAATTTGTATTGAAAGCTCGTTGCAGCCTCAACCTGAAACCGCAGCCTTGTGGCATGCAGCATGCCTGCTTTGGGGCACACAACTAGACGGGAGGGGCGTGGCAGCTGCAGCTCCATGCTGCTGTGGCATTTCAATTGGTGGCGCCCCAACTGGTTCCTGCATTTCAATTGCCATTTACTACAGGGTATATAAATATACATATATATATGCACGATCCTTTTCCTTTTTTTTTTTTGCTTTTTTCTCTTTTGTCTTGTGCCCCGAAACGGAAATATTAATAATAATTTTCGTGTCGTCGGTCAAACCGCAAAATAATTGTACAAACATGCAATATGTCATAATATTTTTCCACCTCCAGCCGAATCGAATGGGAATCAACGTAATCGATCAGGTGTGTACTCATTCTGTTTGACCAATAATTCATAAACATATTTCAACTGGAAACAAAAAATTAATTTACCCCTCCTTCCCCCTTCATTACTTGCTGTTCATTATATGACGTGTTGACATTCCCAATGACAACAACAAAAAATACTAAACTATCCCATACCCTGTCAATCATATTCGCTGTCGTTTCTGTGTTTTTTTCGGGTGTTTTATTGGCTATGCCAATTATTCATATTGTTCCAATGAAACGTAGCCATAATGACAGCTGCACCTTTTAATGTGAACTTTTCTAGTACTCAGACTAGTATTTGTATTTGTATTCGTATTCATTTCGGTATTCGTTTACGCACGTATACTCGTACTTTTGTCCCTGTATCCGTTACAGGGCGTCACGCGATGTGTTTTATTGAAATACTTATTGGAAAACCTTTCAAGAGCGACAGCCAAATTGTTATCAATTAATTTTTGAATATATTTTGGATTCTAGCAATAAGATTGCTGGAAAAAGTTTCGATAAAATGTCATAACATTTTGTGAAAAATAAAAAAATGGACTAAAAGATGAAGAAACATATAATATAAATATTTCAATTGTTTTACAAATGGAAACGACCTATATTTTGATAACTGAAATGGATGAGTCTGATCAAATAATATATCAAAATTAATATTTTATTAATTAATTTTTTATTTTAGAAAATTACAATATATATTTTTATAAAATAATTTCAAATAGCTTTTTTTCGTCGTATTTGAACTGTTTTATAAAAATTATTAATATAATGGTATAGAGTCCCTATTCTAATTTCAAATAGAATTAAAACAAATTGGTAAAAATTACCAAAATAAATTAATGAATGATATTACTAATATTTAAATGTGTTTTTGATTACATTTATAAAATTTAATACAATAACTATTTTAATTAAATCATTTAAAATATTTGCTTTATTTTCTTAAACCCATGTCTTTCTCTAAAGCATACAATTGTTTTGAAAAAGTGTTGTAAAATAAATTAAAAAATAAAATAGAAACATTATAAAAATTATTCGTAGATTTACATTCCATAAATTGTGCATAAATGCTACAATAATTCTTTAAAATATTACCAATAAAATATATACACAACCACAAATAAATAGTTTAGCTCCTCTTATGTTTACAACGTATTATAAAATCTGGAAAATTTGTAAATTATGACCAAACAAATGAAATAAAAATTCATTAAGCCAAGTGCCGTAAATAATTCTAGCCAATATGCATAAATAATCAAGAGAGCTGCGTAATAAAATTTACCGTCGGCATTTGGCTAAGCCGCTTCATGGCTCTTGATTCTGGCACAATTTTCGCACCTCTTGCCCCCTGCCAGAGTTGCCACTAATGAGTAATGAGTGCCCATATTCAAATTACCACAGGTGAGAGCTGTCGTTAAATTAATTAAGCAAATTAGAGCGTATTCAAATTACGCCTGGAAGCCCAAGAAATTAGCCGCTGCTCGTTGGCTACACTCGGCTGCCTCTCAAAATATATCTGAAGCGTAAAAGAACAGATAGCGAGATGACTTGGCATTAATATCAAATTTGGAATCCTAAGTAATTAATCAAAATTTATAATACTCAGCATATAAATGCCATGTCGAATGCAATTGAGCATAAAATATGAGAGGAAATAAAGTCGAATTTGCATGATTTGCATTTTGCTTTTACAGCCAGTTTGGGAAAGTCCCCAAGGACTCAAATATTTGGCAGAAAAGTAGTAGGAAATTTAGGTAAATGCCAGCGTTTTTTTAGGCATATTATTAGCATATAGATATGAGTGTGACTTATGACACTTATAGAGAACAATTGTTGCTTGATCAAACATTAATCAAAGCCGAGTTGACCATTAAATGCCAGATAATGTGCATTCAAGTCAAGATGATTTGCATTTTTGATAGCCGTAAACTATAACAAAATTCCCAGGAGCATAGACAAATTGTTTGTGGCATGCACAGGAAGAAAAAATCAAGCATTATGTGCATTTCGAAGTTGAAGAAGAACGAAAATGCCAAAATATCGCGGAAATTTGTATTCAAGACTCCGTTTTGAATTTTAAATATTTACATACATTTTTAGCAATTTTAAACATATAAAAATAAATTTTTAAGATTAGAATTTTTATTCTCAGTTTATGAAAAAACTTTGCTGACTCATTTCTAGATTTTATATTCTTGTTTCTAATTGTAAAATACTATTTTTTTGAGCTCATAAGCTTACTTTAAGAGTTTTGGAGTTTTAGGTCGTTTTTTAAGTTATATGTATGTAGATGCTTTAGATCTAAAAATTTTCTTCAAAATTCAAATTTTATCTATTTATTAGAATTCTTGAAGCCAAGCTTAGAACCTAATTTTTCGCTCTGTGTACAGCATGCAAAACGCGCATAAATTCCATAAAAAAATGTCTATCCCAGGCGATAAAAAAGCAAACGCCCGCAGTCCAATGATGTCGCCAGGACACGCCAGGCGATGAGCTAACGACTCGAACTACCCTAGACAATGGGTTGGGTGAGGGGAAGAAGCGTGCAGGGGGAGGGGGAGCGAACGCCCTATCAGAACGTGATGACGAAAGGGGTGGCATCGACTAGAAATCCACGACAATCATTGAATCCTTATTACAGTCATTATCGAGGGCGAGTCCTGTGGTTTTTTGCTCTGTGTTGAATTTCAGTTTTTTTCCTTCTGCTTCTTCTTTTTTTTATCTTTTTATCATCATGGGGGGGAGTATAATTTCCCAACTAATTTCAGTTTAGTTGCGCAAACGAGCGCGACGCGTGTCCTGCAGCAATTTCAAGCCTGCGGTTCGCCTTTTTGGTTAACCAGTTGCCATTTATCCGTCCGTCTATCCGACTGTCCGTCTGTCCTACCGTCCGTCTGTCCGCCATGAGAAACTGTTGTCCTTGTCCGGTTGTCCTGCGAAGCGTTTAGCGTATTAATTGTCACACACACGAAAGTATCATGGCTTCGCCTCTACCTTTGATTGTTGCGTTTATCGCCTATCGAATTTATTTTGTATTCGCTTGTATTTGCTGCGTATTGAATTTCAATTTCAAATTGCTTTTCCTCCCTGCCATTGGCTTTTTAGTTAATTTGCTAAGTAAATTCAATTCCCATATCTGAACTAGGTGTGTTTCGTTTGATACAAAGTATTATTTGACCATTGACCCACTAAGTGTATGACTATTGAGTGCAACTTCAAACTATTTGGAGTTATCGATAAAAGCTAATAAATAAGCTAAAAATAACCGCAGAAATATCGTTGATTGGGGTAAAAGACAGCAGTTCTATGATACTTAGTATCTATGGTAATAAATGACCAAAAACGACCTAAATGTTGAATTTGAATTAAAAATTTCTGGCACTTCTCAAAGTCAACTAGTTAGGTTAACCAATGAATATAATTCTTAGTATTGGAAATAAATGACCTAATATTTCCATTTTTTTAACGATAATATTAAAATTTATATCTCCTAACAAATGGCCAAAAAGCTAAATTTTATTTTAAAATTTCGGACAATTCAAAGTCAAATATCTTAGCCAGACGATCAATAAAATCCTTTGTATTATTGGAAATAAATGACCTAGCATTTAAATTTTGTTAGTTATCATAATAAAATATTAAATATCTAATAAATGACCTAAATGATATTTATTAAAAAATTTCTGGCGCTTTTCAAAGTAATTTATTTTAACTACATGATCCATATACTATTACTTAGTATTATTGGGAATAAATGACCTAGCATTCAAATTTCATTAAAAAATTGCCTCAATTTTTCAAACCAACTTTCTACATTCAACTGCTGCTTAAATTAGTATTCCAAACTCTATACAATAGCCAAAATAGCTCTCTTTATACGCCAATTAACATTAATTACTCTACAATTGCCCTCGTTCGCAATAGAATCGTACTCGATACGGGAAATTAATACACAAATTACCAATCAACAAGTTGCAGGCCTTATCGAAATGCAAAGCGTATTGGAATTCGATAAGGAAAGTCAAAAGAAGTTAAAACAATTTGATTTTGGGGCTTGTCATCAGTCAAAGTCTAGACGCGTACTCCTATTTCTTATCTACTCCATATACAAAATTTACCATAATTTCATTTTTTTTACCGAAGACAGATATAAAGTGACCGATTGTACCTCGACACGATGACTTTTGAACGCTGATATCATGCAGAAAATATCAAGAAATATTATCGAAACCTACATGACTTCATTAAAGTGCATCTAGTAAGCCAAGAGAGCGCAGTGGGAAAACGAGGTATAGCCCTAAATAAACACTGGAAATGGAATGAACTGATAAATAGGTTTTCCAATAATAATTATCAAAATGCGTAATTCAATTCAAATGGAGGGAAACAAGCAATTAATAAATTTCCGTTTCACGAGCTGCCAAAGCCAAAGACACCGTCCACTTGTAAAGTGTTATCATCGATAAGCAAATTTATTTAGTTATTTATTTATTTATGATGTTTGCCTCGACACCTTCTCACAGTGCGCCGGTTGTGGGCTTATCTCTGCCTCGCCTGATATAAATAGCAAATATTGAAAATTCCTGGAAATACAACCAACAAGTTATGGAAAAATTACGAATGCAAGACACCTCAATAATTGTGCATTAAAGCGCATTTAATTTCCCCCCCTCATCACCTGATTCAGACACAACGGAAATTCCACTTTTGAACACTTTTGAAAATTTCAACTCTTGGCCATTTCAATGCCGCCATTTTGTCATTTTTATCTCGCAGATTTTTGCATTCTACATCGTCTGCTCTTTGCACAGTTTGGCGTTTTTTTTTTTGTCATCTCTCTCTCTTTTTGTTGTCAACCACATGGGGCCCGTTTGGCAGGCCAATCAATCAAGTTTTTTGCATGCACCGACAAGATGGAGGCAACCTTCAACACATAAATATGCAAGGGATACAGTAAACACTTAAAAAAACTGAATCTGCAGCGACTACAGAGAGAAATTTACATTGCAAGGTGCAAACGACAGCTGAAAAGCCTCCGATTGGTATACTCTGTACTATATATGCTGTGAATATATTTTGTACTAGGTATATCCAATATATATTGCCGTATTGGGAATATTGGGGATATCCGGTATATTCGAAATATTCTTCTACGATTTTCGGTATATTAAAAGTCTTCGGAGTTATCAAAGGAAACCAACAAATAAATTAAAAATAAATCTAGAAATAATTTAGATATTCTTTGTGTCCAGTGAACACTTGGTATATTCGGAATACTCTTTATATTCGGTATATTCGGATGACTCGGTATACTCTATATATTTGGCATATTTGTTATACTCGGTATATATGGTATAGTCTTTTCACTGTATTTGGTATATTAAAAATGTTTGGAATTAGTTGAAGGAGTTATCGAAGAAAGCCAACATATAATTCAAAAAGTACTCTAAAAATAGCTTAGATATTCTTTGTATTCGGTGTATGGTCGGTATATTCGGAGTACTCGGAATGCTCGGTATATTCGGTATACTGTATATTATCAGCATATTCGGCATACTCAGTATACCTGGTGTACTAAATATACTTGTAAACCTTGTGTACTCTAAGTCCTCTGTGTATTCGATATATTCGGAGTAATCGGTTTACTCGCTATATTTGGTATACTAAGTATACTCAGCATATTATGCTTACTCGGTAATCCCTATACTCTGTTTATTCCCTATATTTGTTGTATTCAAAATACTTTGTACACTTTAATGCTCTGTATATTTAATTTACTTGAAATATTCCGTATAACTGAATTTACTCAATATATTCGGTATCCTCGGTATACTATATTTACATATAATACTGTAGAAACCCTGTATAAATTCTGCGAAAATTTACCTCCAATTTTTCACCGAATCTTCTAGGCTCTCTGGCAAATTTTATGCTAAAGCCAATAGACTTTTGGTTAAATGAGTTTCGATATGTAGCGTTGACAAACTGTACGCCACAAGGGGGCAACAGTTGAATACATCGATTTCATTTGATGCCATTGGGTTCCATTAGGCTCCATTGGGTTCCATTGGGTTCCATTGGGTTCCATTGGGTTCCGTTGGGTTGTATTGGGTTCTCTCGGCTCTCTCCCGACCGTATCTGTATCTGCATTCTGCAGTCTGGCAGTTTTTGCCTGACTTCTGTGTCTACAGTCCTCATTCTACAGGCCGTTTCTACTGGACATTCTCTTAATTTATGCGTTTTACGCGTTCGATATGCAATTTTGTAGCTCTGTTGTTGCTCTGCTGCTTTTTTGTTGTTCTAATGACAACAAGCAGTGTTTATGTTGCTCGCTGCCATTCCTCTGGATGGCAAACAGGTCTTATCTGTATTGCTCCTTGGAGCTGACAAGAAGTTATGTTGCTGTTGCTGCTGTTTATCGTGTGTTTAATGTACGCAAACATAATTATATAAATATCATTTTAAATGCAAAATTATCCCACGATAAGTACCCACTGATGATAGCCAGCTGACAAGGCTGAAACATAAATTAATGTGGCATCAATACCCAGCTCCAACTTCTTATTCAGTTATGCTGTACTACAACCATCATTGACCAGGAAGAACACGCATAACTCTATAAGGCATGAAGAACAGCCATCAGGCGCCAGCTTTTTTATGGCATCGTGATTAAAAGAAGATGTAAGAAATGTAATCCTATTAATGGAAAAGGTCTTAAAATTAACAACAAATTTATTTGCTCCCATTAAAATACTGCAATTTTTGAAATTGTTTTGAACAATTAATCAATTGATAGAGTTTTCAAAGCGTACTCGGGAACTTTATAAATTAAATTAGGAAAAAAATGTTCGATGCATTTTAAAATAGTTTTATTTATATGTATATTTAACAGTAAATCATTAAAAATTAATAAATATCATATATGTCAATAAAAGAAAATTTATTTACGCTTTTCTTTTGTAATACACGAAATTTGGGGCCATTAAAAATTTAGGTTTAAATTAAATTATTATGGACACGGATATGTGGTTTTTCACATTTCTTTTAACAATTGAATTTAAAAATCTAAAATATATTTGAAATTTAAATTTATTTATTTATTTATTTAATGTCAACTAAAAAACTAAAAAGTTTAAAAAAATGTTACATTGTAAAAATTGTTTAAAAATTAATGCGTAGATCTGGGAATGAAACTAAAAGAAAATAAAATGGGAAAAACCCAGAAAAAGCCTATCAGGCCGGAATTTATTTTATTTATTATATATAGTTTCAACAAATTAATTTAAAATTTCAATTAATGATTATTTATTTATGCCTCATTTATTTATTTTTATTTTATTTTAACAATTAATTTTTGGTTAAATATAACTAAGAATAAATTTATTGAAGCCATTTAAAACTATTGCAATTTTTTTTTTTAAATATTTGGCTTTGGTAATTGCCGCTTTTTAGCTATATTTTCTCAATCATCAAAATGATAATTATTATTTTAGCTAAGGGTTACGGCCTTTTGGCTTTGTGTTTTGCTTTTGCGAAAATATTCAAATGACCCTCATAACAATTATGCGCTCAATTGGCAGCCAATGCAGAAGTGCCTAGCAAATTAAACTGAATTTTGTTTGATGGCCAATTAATTAATTAAACAGCCAAACACCCACACGATCGGAGTAGCAGAAGCAGCTGGCTTTTTACATAAATGAAATGCAATGAGAATTTATGGCTACGAATTTGTCAAAGCAAATCAATAGGCCAAAGAGCAGAGGAGTGGTAGAAGGGGGGAGGGGAATACCCCTTCCCACGGTTCCGACAACTGTTTTTTATGCCGTTAATTGTGCTAGACGAACAGATGTGCAAACGGGCGACACTTGGAGGAAAACGGAGGAAAATGCTTTTCCAGAGCAGCAATTGTGGCTAACTGTGCGTGGCTGACTGGAAATCGATATGGGATGCGCTCTCTCTCTCTGCCTGGTAGTTGCTGCTTTTGCTAATTATTCAATTGAAGAACGTTTAATTTATTTCAATATAATCGAATTGAAATGACAACAACAAACAGAACAACAGCAAAAGCCGAACAACTGCCAAGTTGTTGTTGATGCGCTCCCACGAAAGTTAAACAAATTCATTTAATGTTTAATTGCTGGGCATGCCAAAGGGGTTCAAGTGCCGCCTCTGCAGTGGCGTCTCCCAAGAGGGTTCTTTAACATTTTCTTTGGTTTTCAAGCTTTCAATTCCCTTGGAGGCCGCTGAAAGCTGCGCCTCTGCTTGGCGCTTGGGCTCAATGCGTTTTTTTTTTTGTAGTTGCCGCCTTTGGAAAATTTAAATTTGATTAAAGTAAAACAACGCAACGGAAACTGAATTGCAGCGCAAAATTACAGCAGCTTAAGAGCTACAATTGCATTTAATACGATTGTAGGCTGGGAAATAAATTCTGCTCAAAATCAAACAGGAAGTGCTTGCTAAATAGGAAATATTTTTTTGATTCTGCATAAAATTGAGGGAAAATATTTATTAATCAAATCATCTTGTCAATACTCTTATGTATATTCTAATTTAAAAACCTTTCATTACATATTTAATTAGATACCTAAAATAGTTTGTCCTAACTGACTTATTAAATTGATAAATGATTTTTTAAATAAATTTGGTAATTTATTTTTTTTAGGTATTGCAATTTGGTATATAAAATAAAAAATGTTAATAAGGCTTTTTATCTATTTATATAATTAGTAGAGAGAGATTTCATACATTTAAATTTATAACCCATTTTATTTCTTATACAGATTTATTATTAAAGAATTACTAAATTATTTTTTTTGAATACCCTATAATATATTATATTTAAGGCCTGATCTGATAAATATAAAATTTGTACTAGAAAATTTAAATGCAGTATACAGATTTATTATTATAAATTTATAAAAATATCTTTTGAATACCGAATTAATAATATTCGAATCCTGCTCAAAAAAATTAAAAATTTTTGATAAATAAAAATAATAGGAAATTTAACAGTCTGAGATTTCAGTGATTTATTTTATATATAACATTAAATCATTATGCAGATTTATTATTATAAAATAATTAAAATATCTTTTTTATATCAAATAAATAATATTAAAAGTCTGCTCTGCTAATTTTAAAATTCGTACAAGAATATTAAAATTCCGTGTACAGATTTATTATTTTAGATGTATTAAAATATCTTTTTAATATCAAATAAATTATATTAAAAGCTTTCTCTGATAGATTAGATATTTTTGCTATATTAAGGAGCTTTTGTGAGCAATTATTTTACTGGGGATACTCGTGCTGCGAAGGCACTTTGCACCTCATGTTACTTGATGATGACAATTAAGTGCAGTTTTAATGATTTCACAGACTGTTTATGTTAATTTTAATGACTGATGAAAGCGATATTAATACGCATAAATTAATTAAGAGCGTTCGACCAATGACAAAATGACAAAACGACAATCGTAATCGTAAATGTTTATTAATTTTTTTTGTTGTGCTGTGCTGTGCGATTAAATATGTACATAACTATGGAGAGTATCTATAAGGTATGTGCATGCACTTGGCGTATTAGTAATGTATTTACGATCAAGACAAATGTGTCAGCAATGACAACAGCACAAATAACAACTAAACAGCTAAAAACAGGTCTATAAGTGGCAATGAGGCGAAACCGTAACAACATGACACAAAAATTAATAACAGCCAACGACTCGACGAATGTAGTACTATTTGTATCTGTATCTGTATCTGGGCACGCACACAGGCATAGTACAAGCGTATCTGTGTGAGGTAAACTCATTAAATTTACAATAATGCGTACAATAACTAAACACGTATTAAAAATCCTCTAAATGCCCCCCAGAGATATTGCCTCGAGCTAAACGAAAATGAAAATGAAAAAGATGTCAACTTATGGCCAGATAAGGGCGGGAAGTATCTGATAATGATTTGTTTTTAATTAAATTACGTGGAACACATAAAGCTGGATTTGTGTGTGGAAATTAGAATTGTTAAAACTGCAGATAGAACAAATTGAAATAGAAATTCCTATCGAACAGCTACATAAATTCATTATTAAGCTCTTATCGATAGCTATGAATTTAATAATACCCCAGCCATGACAAATGTCTCTGGCATGTCTTCAGCTCTAGGCGGAGAGTGTGAGCGCTCCTACGCATGTCAGATAAAGCTAAAAAACAAAAAAAATAAAAACAAAAACCAACTATGAGCTAAAAAATCGTTGTCTGATACGTGATCAGCGCATATTTATCGCGACATCTGCGCATTGGCCCCATTAACAAAGCCCAAGACACACGGTGTCGCCCCATAATGAGGCCACAGATGCGGCCACAGATAGAGATGGAGCAGATGCTGCAGCCTAGAGCCTGATCTTCAGCGCTGCAACAGCAGTAGACTACACTGAACAAAATCTAGTCTACTTGCAGCAGGAATTTGCGGCTCTAAGGTTGAATGATTTAATATAATTGAAGATTTCTAAGATTGTTTTGGATATAACTAGATTAATTAGATATATTTTTTTTTTATTAAATTTTATTAATTTTTAAATTAAATTTCACCGATTTTGATATTTTTATTTCATTCCATATTTTGTTCTCTAGTACATCTAGATTTATTTATCGTTCAATCGTGTTTCGTATTTAAAGCACAAAACAAAATTAATTGAAGATTTGAATTTCCTAGAGCAATATTATCGGAACATTTAAAGGGCAATTTATTTAATAAAATAAATAACTAAAATTTAATATAAATATAATTAATATAATCCTAAAACCTAAGAATACAATAATATGCAGTTTTATTAAACCTAATTAAATTAAGTATCTAGTACTACTAATTTTAAAAGATTCATTTAAGATATTTATTTCATAGATGTATATATTATTGTCAGAACAGTTCGAGAATTTAAATTTAATTAATTAAACTGTTCGAGAATTAAAATTTAATTTATTAAACTTTCGATATATGCTCCGTAGTGTAACTTTGGGACAAAGAATTAATACAAATTAAATAAATAATTTTATAAATAAATTATTAATTTTTTTGAGTGTACTAACACCGGCTAGATCGTCAGCCTTGATATGGTAAGCACTCAAAACTCTCGCTCTGCCGCTCTCTATCTATGCAGAGCAGCAGTTGCTACTCCTACTACCATTTCTACTCCTAATACTACTACTACTCTTTTTCCCTGCTCCCTGCTCCTTTTTCTGCAGCTACTCCAGATCACGATCGCTATCGAATTGGCTACGAAACGCGTGCACGACCTGTCAAATCGTTTGCCCCAGCGCTTTTTCCCTCGTGCACTCATTATGATTATGACTTGGCCTTAACTTCCAGCTAGAAGCTGCTGCCAACTTTGTGTTCTAGCTGTTTTACGGTGGGTGTAAAAAGTGTAGCAAGGAATGCGGTAGCAGATGTTGCAAGCTTTTTGCTCAGCTGCAAAGTGGTAGAATGCAAGGCAGGTAAATTTAAGAAGCAGATTTAACTATTTAAAATCGGCTATGAAAAGTGCAAACTTAAAAATAAAATTAATATGAAAAAGCTTCTAATTTTTTTTCAAAATTTTCAGAATTTTTTTTATAAAGAAAAAGGCGTGGAAAACCCCACAAATTATAAATATTCTTTATTAGGAAAACTAGCAGAGTCAACCTATTTCTATCCGTATCCAATATCGGTCCAAAAAATCTAAATTTTTCGTCAAAATACAGCCATGTTTATTCTTATTTTAAAATATAAATCGTTTAGGTTCATTCTTACGATTTGAAAACCAATAATTTATAAACAAAAAATGAGAAGAAACAAATTTAAAAATTATTTTTTTTCATATCGAAATTTTTTAAGTCTCATTTAAATTATATGTTTTATTATTAACTATCAAGAAAAATTATAATTTATATTTTAACACGAAAATTGAGGATTATATTTTTGTATTCATTTTTGAAACCCTGTTTTTAAATGAAATATTTTAGATTATTTATAAATTTCAAGTTCAACATCTAGGAAATTACTAGAAAAGCTTATTTTAAATTATTATTATTTGCTTTAAGAATCTGATTAAAAGTAAATTACGTATTTTACTCGGACTTAAACGCTTCCGATGCATAAAGCTACAATTTCTGGCATATTCAGATAATTTTCATAAATTTTCGAACAGCATTCGTGCGTTTAATCTAAACTGGCGGTAAATCTGAGACGGTTGTCTAATTGGCGCTTGTATGCTGCATGCCAATTAATACAAGCCAAACATTACGGATTTTTCCGATGCAAAAAGGGGAACGGAAGAGGGGCGAGGAAGAGGAGGGGAGAGACGGAGGCAGAGTGGAGTATAAAAATGCTTTACAAGTACACAAAAGTGTCATTCCATCACTCACTTAAAGTATTCATCCATTAATTGCCCGAAAGCCATTGCCCAGAACATGGCCAAAGACTAGAGAGAGCGAGAGAGGAAGGGAGAGGGAGAGAGTGCGTGAGAGAGATGGCAAGAGAGGAGACACAGGACAGGTCGCATCAACAGACGCCAGGCAAAAGACGCCAACGAAGATGCTGACGATGTCGGCAGTCGACTTTCAAGTCCAGGCGGCAGCCATAATGCAAAGAGCAGCAGCTTCAAGGCCCCTCCCCCCGCACCGCTGCAGCAGTGCAGCAGCTACACTGAGAGAAAAAGGTAAAGAATTCGGTTCGCACTAGGAAAAAAAATGCTAAAGTTAAACAGACAGAACAAATTTACAATAATTTTAGATTCAACTTGATGAAAACGTTAAATAAAATAAAATAGAGAAAATAAAAGCAGCAGCAATGATTCTTCTTAATTTCTTGTCTGTACCATGCTTCAATGGCCGAAATTCCAAAGGGCAAACAAAAAATCCTGCAATATGGTTTCATGAATAACTTTCGTGTTTATTAACCGATTTAAGAAATCTTTTCAGGATCGATATATATAATGATAGTGAGTATATATATTTTATATGTACCGATTCGGGCGAAAAGAGGCTTGACATCAATTAATATTTAATTGATTTACAATTAGACTAGAATTTTCATTTTGAATTCAAGAAAAGTGTTTTTTTCCAACGATTTTTAAAGATTTTATAAACTTTTCTAAATAAGATTCTAAAAAATTAAATTTTTTGTTCAATAGCTTTTTAAAGATTTTATATATTTTCCTCTTATTCTTTTTTCGGACTTATATATATTTAAAGATATAATTTTTTTGTAATTTTATATCTTTTGCTAGAATTGTTATATGTATATATTTTAAGCTGTTTTATTTTTATTTATTTTTTGCTGAGTGTAGCACCGAGGCAGCAGAGCAATTACCATGAGCCAAGAGGCAGCAGCGGAGTCTTTGAGGCAGATTTAAATCAGCACAAAATGCGATGCTGCTGACTGGACGCTGGCTGAAGATTGGCTGAAACTCTTGACAGGCGCACGTTGACAGTGCGTTTGACAGCAGACAGACAGACAGACAGACAGACGGACAGAGAGACGGACAGAGGGACAGAGGGACAGAAAGACTTGAGCAGAGGGACTTTGCTGATGTCTCTTGTTGTCCTTGCCTTGGTGATATTCAAAGTAATTGCTTGAAAAATGCAATAAAAATGTACGACAAAAAAATCAACAAAAGCAGAGAGAACAACAAATGGTAAAAAAAAGAGCCAACAACTGACAACTGATGGCTAAAATGGTGGAATCTGGTCGAGAAACGCCTGAGTATGTGAAGAAAAAGCACAATTGTTATGGTAGCATAAACTATAGTCATAAGAGAGCTCCGTCTACTCTATATACTCTGTTTACTCTGTGCTCTCTGCTCTGTCATGCAGCAAATGGAGCTCAGTGATTGGATGCATATCAAAGTAGACAGCGGATGCACAACAATGAAACCCTCGGCATCAACCTCAACCCAAACCTCAACCTCAACCTCAGCTCTACCAGTGGACCGCAGCAGCTTAAAAAATCTTGTCTCTTTTCTGTGACATTTTAGGCAACGCCTTTGGGAAAATAATACTCAAAGAGCGCTTTGGAAGCCATTGATTCGTTGCAAAATTGATCGTTCATATAATTAAATAAATATATAAAATACTTGATTTAATTATGATATATATTTATATTAAATTAAATTACTGGAATAGTTTATTAAAATATCTTTATAAATTCAATTAGGTTTAAATTGGTAAGCCGTAATAAATGGCTTTGAAAATTGCTCAACTTGGCACTAAAATAGTTGAATAATAAATAGAATAAATAAATACAATAGTTTATTTAATTAATGAACATATTTATAATTAGTTAAATTGCTGTAAGAGTTCATCAAAAATATTTTTATAAATTAAACTGTGTTAAATTTGGCAAATCTTTGACAAATCTTTCAAGAAATTTTCAGAATTTGACATTCAAATACTTAAATTAATAAATAAATTGCTTATTTTATTATTGTACATATAAAATAGTTGATTAACAATTTGTTTACAATCAAAATGTTGTAGTTAAGAAATTTGAACAATTTGACATACAAATAATTAAATAATAAATAAAACAAATATATAACATAAGTACGTGAATAAATATTGGTATTATATAATACACATACATTTAATAGATAAATAATTTTAATCGCCAATCATTTTTTGTGATACAAATAAAAACAGTAAATATATTTTTATTGATTTATTGACATACTCTGATGTATCTCTTGGGAAAACTGTTATGCCAGAACCTCCAACACCTGCTGCAGTTGCCTAATTAACAGAAATCAGCCAATTTTCTGCTCCCACGCACTCAGTTCATCTATGGGCATATAGAATTTCATTTATGCCGAGTTGATTATGTCAAGCATAAAGTGTTTAACACATTCCAAAGGGTCAATAGCTTCTAGGGTCGCACTTTGACCCAATAATCGACGTTTAACTGTAACTCAAAACGGGCCAAATGCAGGCAGACTGTTTATATAACTCCAAAGGCCAAAGAATTCAGTTTGTTGGTATCTTGCTGAGATACAACTAAATATATAGCTGAAGATACAACGCGAGTCCGCTAAATACTTGCAGTTTTATGAGCCAATGGAAAAGTGTAAAATTGAAAAGGAAACACGATACAATGGCCAAAGCTCACACACACTCACACAGTCAAGGACATGCCACAAATCCTGCAGTGCAATTGCCCAGACTCAGTTGCAGACTGTCGGACAGTCGGACAGTGGGACAGACAGATCGCATGGCTGGCATGAGAGGTCAAATGGAGGCCAAAGTTCAGCTGAAAATTTCACGCGAATAAAATATAATCAACTTTCTGGTGAAAGTGAAATAATCAACTGCGCTGCAAAAAGATGCGTTATATATTTTCAGACCATTCACAGATAGATAGATGGCTATTTATTGCAATATCTGGCAACGCCAAGGCAGAACGTGTGTTAAGCAATTGCCGTCGGGCATTTGCCGTTTAAAATACTTTTTTTTTACAATTTATTGATTGAATTTAATATTTTAATTTTAAACGATGTCTTGGGATTGCTTAAAAATGTTATCGAATATTTATATCTAAACAATTTGTGCAATTTTAAATTAATAAAATAGTTAAAATTGAAGCAATATATTTTATGATTTTTCAGATATTTAATTTAAGGAAAAATCTTAATAAAATTCGGTTGCTTGTGTTCAAAAGAAAATAAATATTTTTGTATTAATTAATTGAGAAAGAAATTAAAAATATTGTTCTCCAACTGAAAAAGAAAATAATTATTTTATTTTAAATAAATACGTATATTGTTAAAGGTATAAATCGTAAAAACTGAAAGATGATCTTACAACATTATTTAAGTATAATATTCCATAAAATTGAGCACGAAAATATTACAACAAATTTACCTTTTAATTATTATAAGTTATGTTATTTAAATATATTTTTTTTACATATTTAATTATTTCTTTAGTAAAGTTTAGCTAGGCATGATTTGCCAAATCAGACCTGCCTCTGATACTAACTACTGAGCGCCTTTAAATTAATTTAACTTGAACTTTAATCTGAGCTTATTGGATGCGTTACACGCTAAGACTCGGTATCATTCGCGCGCACTCATCAATGAATGAGTATGAATAAAACGAATACAAAAAGAGGGAAAAACGCACACACGCGAATGCGCCTGGGGCAAGGAACGCAGCGAGTGGGTGAGCAGCAGAGAAAGAGACAAAGAGAGAGAGAGAGAGAGAGGGAGAAAAAAGAAAGAAAGAGAGGGAGAGAGTGAGGCGATGTTCGCGCGCATGACTCGTAAATAAAATTGTAGCCACACGACGGGCAAGCTGAAGATGCAGTTGGAAGTCATTTGGCAGAAGCGGAAGCTGCGACCAGTTAACCAGCTTTGGACCAGGCTTCGCTTCGAGCCAAGATCAGAGACCGCACAGCAGCGTATTGTGTAAGGTTAGGATCGTTTGCGGGAGTAAGCCACAGTTTTTTATACCCAGCAGTCGCTGAAAACAGCTAAAAGAGGGTATATTATATTTGTGTGTAGATCTTCACTACTGTAAAAGCTAGAGCAATCAAGTTTGGAATTTAGATAGATGCATGCCATATGCAAAATAAGTGTATTTTAAATTTTGGATGCCACGCCCACTACGCCCATAAATCAGTAAAAACACCATAACTTTAACAATTTTAAATGTAGTTTTATATTATTAGGCATACTTGCTCTCCTGCATTAAGTTAATCTATGCTGAAAAGCGCAATAAAATCAGTTGAAAAACACAGAAGTTATAATAGAATATTATAAGAAGAAGAAGCATTGCTGCTGCGCTTTGTGGGCTGTTGCAGTTTGTTCTACAGTCGGTTGCGTCCGATTGAACGTCTGCTATCCTATTGTTTTTTTCTACTCCACACTGTGTGCGCTTATCAGTGCTGCCAGATCGCCAATAACTGCAACAGACGTTGCCAGTGCTGGCAAGTGCTCCACTTTGTCTGTGTGTGTGTGAGCGAGTTAATGTGTGTGTGTGTGAAGGTTAGAGTGTGGGTGAGGGTGGGGGCATCAATACTTCTACACGTGTGCTCAGTGCTGTGCGTGTTCCATAATATTTAAAAAATCTGCTAAAATTGCCCAAGTTAATTGCAAAAGTTTACCAGATTTTCGTTAACATTGCGTGCTGGCTAAGCCAACTGCTGTTTGAGATAACTGATAAGCGATGTGGCCAGCAGGAAGTAACTGAAATATGGCAAATAAAGCTAAACAAATAATGGCATTGTACGTGAACTACAGTTTTACACTAGATTGCACTTGAGGCAAACAGTGTTTGTTTTATTCTATTTCATCAATTTTAAGTGAAATATATATTAAAATTTTTGTATTATTTGACCAATTTCGAGTGATAAGTTTGTCAAACTTTTAGTTTTGTTAGACAATATCTATGCTTTAATTTTCTACCTTATAACTTTATTTTAAAATATTGTGAATTTAAATTTGAGCTTAAAGCAAACAATTTTAACTGATTTTTTTTAGAAAATATTCTAAAATTTATTTAAAAATTTCTATATAAAAGATTTTTTTTTAAACCATTTTTTACTTTATTAAGCTTTATAAAAAATACTGTCTTCCTTTTTTTCCTTTATTTATTCTTAGATATTTCGATGGATTCTTGGCATATAAAAGTTTTATTTATTTTATAAATTTATAAATATACTAAATATTTAAAAAAAAAAATTATACTGTCATATGTTGCAGCTCAGAGGATTAAATAATATTTTAATTATATATTTTTATAATATGTTATATAATTTAACATTTTTCTATTAGAATATAATAGCTACAGGGCCAACATACAAACTAAAAGTTATGTTTTATGCATAAATTATTATAAAGTATTTTACAAATATTATCAAGAATTTTATTACGCATTCAATTGAATTTAATTTTAATTCATAACAACCTTATATGTACGTGTTCTTAGACAGAGCTAATCAAGCTTTTTGCTGCTTTATAAAGCGATTAATCTTGATAAAGAAACTGCAATCTTGCACTTTTGACCTCTATCGAATCGGTTTAAATTTTGGGGCTGCCTTCCAATCAGATCTCAGTTTGTTGGCAAAAGTATTTGATAAGGCAGCTTAGATAATGCCCAGCTGCTGCAGATCAAGCAAATTATGGTTATGGGAGATGCCACAGAGTCAACCTTCGAGGCTCTCAGCGTGGCAGGAAGCCCACACATTGTGGCAACTGCTGTTGTTAGCCAGGCTAATAGACATTTTGACTATTTTAATAAGTGTCTAAAGGCGTGAAATACTCGTGCTGGCCGGGCATGGTGTGTGGCCAGCGGAGCAGTTGCAAGTTACAAGTTGCAAGCACCACGTTGCAAGTTGTCAGTTGTTGTTGCCGGTTGCTGGTAAATATGATTTTGTGCAGCTGTTTGTAGTCGTTCCCTATGCTGTTCCCTGTGCCTTTTGCCAATTTGAGGCTGGTGCGGTTGCGGTTGCAGTTGCAGCTCGCTGTGGCAGCCACAAGGTGAGAAATGAGATTTTAATCGGACGTGTCTGATTTCAAATGAGCTTTAATGGGGAACCCATTTAGCTGCATTTACCCAGAGCCTCCGCTCGGGACTCGCAGGCACCAGACTTGCAGTCTCTGCCTTTGGTTTAGTTTATTTATTTTATGTACAATATTCGTTTTCCTTTATTCTTTTGCTTTTGTTATGCGCTCTGCAAAATGTTTTCCCTCTTGTTATCGTGCCTAAGGCCAAGCTGCAACTGCAACTGCAACTTCCATTGCAGCTTCAGTAACAACAAAAAAAACTATCATACTTTTAATGACATTGCCGTAGGAACTTATTCTAACTTGTTTAATAATAAATAATAAATTAATTAATTACTCTCATAAAAGCAAACAGGTCTTTAAACAAATTGATTAAAATCTTTTTAATAGTAAATTAAAAAATATAAATAAAAATTAATAGTATTTAAAATTATTTCTTTTTAAATGAAAAATATTTTGCTTATTTAGAAATCTATAAATTTATTTTTAATTGGTTAAAAAAAAAATATATTTTTTAGACTTTTATTTTCCCTTTGATGCAATTTCTTTTTGTTCCATCAACACAAGGAAATAACAGATTATTTTTAATAATTTCTGGCTTGTTTAAATAAATTTGAATTATTAATTTTAAGTTATTAAACATCTTTTAAAACTGGGATCTACTATTTCAAGGTATTAACAAAAATTGTTAATTATTTAATCTAATTTCTGGTTCGATCTGAACTTTTCCGTACTTCATGATTCTAATATCTCTTCAGCTCTTTACTTCCTTCCAAATCAAACAGCTTGCTATATCTGCTTAGACCTCTTAGCCTTCTCCTTAACCTTCTCCTTGGCGTATCCCACGCAGTTAGTGCTATCCTGCAACTGTGCCATTAAGGACCTAATAATTTTGCACCTTCGGCACATCGCGATAAACACGCAAAATCTTTCGACACACAGTCAACACCTGAGCTGAGATTTCTGCAGCCACCCAAGCCTCGTTCTGTCCAACTGTCCATCTCTCTGTCCATCTGTCTCACTGTCTGTCCGTCCCTCTGTCCCTCCATCTCTCTGTACTGCCTGTGTCCCCTTGGGCTATTTAAGCAAATGATCAGCAAATCCAATATGAGCTGACCGCCAACACGCAACGAGTCCAAGCTGCTTCTTTTCTCCGCCATCCTCTCTCTTTCTCTCTATCTGGCCATACTTCTACACAGAGAGAAAAAATGTGCTAGTCAAGAGTTTTAAATTTTGATGAAAAAATTCTAGAAATATTAATGTTTGTATTGAAACAAGATAAATAACTTTAAATAATAAAATTTTGTAATTAGAAAACTGCATATAAAGTTTCAACCTATAAAAACCAAATTACAAGCGTAATATTTAACATAGAAGATTGTTATTCAGAATTTATACTCTCTAGCATTATAATTATCTCTCCTCAAATGCGCATATAAATTGGTAAGTAAACACAGAAGACATTAAAGAGACAATATTGCAGTTTTTGCCCTAGTCGTCCAACTGATCAGTTCCGGTTTGTTTTATTTTAGTTCTTTTTTCAGTTCACATTACGAACTTATTATAATTTCTGTCTTCTTAACTCTAACACTTGCATTATTTTTCTCTCCGTGTACTGTCTCTTACAAAGTGTGAATTGTTTCGTGCCCAGAGCAAAGTTGGCCAGATAAGTGAGGCTCAGGTTTAGGCTCAAAGCCAGCTGCAGGTAGGCAAGTAAGGTAGCTGTTTTTGCATACGAACCAGGCCAAAACTGGAGCTGAGGCTGAGGCTAAAACCAAAGCTGCATCTTGGCCAGGCGTGCAAAATGCTCAACGCGCATTCTTGCCCTTTTTCCCACATTAAGTGCATTGTTTTTTGTCTTTTTGTTTGTTGTTTTTTTTTTAAGCTACTGGGCTTTTAGGACCATGCAAAACAGCTTGTTAAGCAGCAACAACAACTGCTCAGAGCCTCATTGTCTGCTCGACTTTGGTTTTGGCTTTTTTTGTTGGTTTTTAGCGTGTGCTTATTAGGCAAATAAAGGGCCCAAAGGCTGCAATTTCTGCGACACGCATTATTATCATAATCAGCTTTTGATCAGCGCTTTAGAGCACCCTGCATATTATTATCTGACGGGGTTATCAGCTCATAAGCCACGCCAAACGAGGTGATAAGTGGGGGAGTGTCTAAAAGGGAATTTAATTATGTTTTAAATATTAAAAGATATATAAAATATAAAAAAATATTAAAAGATATTAATAAATATTTAATAATATAAAAATATACTAATAAACTCGTATAAAAGATATTTGAAATATTTAAAATAATATTTAAAATAAAAAGAAGCTAATGAAATGTATGAAATCTTAAAAGATATATGAAATATTTTAAGTGATATATGAAATATAAAGAAATATTTAAAGATACATATATAAAAATATTAAAAGATATTAATAAATATTTAATAATATAAAAAGATAAGAATAAACTCGTATAAAAGATATTTGAAATATTTAAAATGATATTTAAAACTAGCTAGTATCTAATAAGAAATACTAACTTATTTAAAAAAATCTCGCGCGCTCTGGCGCGCTCGACCTGACAGTCGGGCAAGCCCGACTGTCTTATACCCTGTACCACAGCTCGCGCTGCGCGCTCGCCCGTTCAGTATATAATAAAATTCTTTAAATATAATTTAATCTATCTTGATTAAAACGATCTGACGAGGTGGCAACGCTACCGCCAAAACTCAATTTGGCACATGGTATGGCGATGAAGGTGGCGCTCGAACACTTGTCGCTTGGTCTCTGACGTCACGCGTCACAGACTTTTGTTATTTTGCGCAATCTTATTTTGGCACCTTGCAATTGGTGTTGTTTACATGCGTACATGCACACATACATGTATGGTATTCGTCTATTCTACATGTATGTGTGTTTCTGTTTATACATACACACATACACTTGCTGGGCTGCAGGGCCCGTGCGAAGCAATACATGCAGTATTGAGTAGCTTATATATCCTCTGTTTATTAACCGATTTTAATGCGCTTTTCAGGATAGTTAAATATAATAGAAGAGAGTATATATACCAAATAACAACATTCTATGTTTAATATTACGCTTGTTTATGAACATTTAAGTTCAACTTTTGTGAAGCTTATATCTCCTGTGTTTCTTAACCAATTTCAATGCGCTTTTCATAATAGTTAAATATATAGAAGAAAGCTTATGTTCCAAATAACAACCTTCTATGTTTAATATTACGCTTGTTATTCAACTTTTTATGTTCAAAAACACGAGGTTGTGTGGGTTTTATTGATTTTTGGGCGGAAAGGAGGCGTGGCGGGCAAGATTTGAAATAAACTTGATCTGCGTAAGATAACTACCTATCTATAGCAACCAAAACGGCATTTCTAGCTTTTGTAGTTGCTGAGATCGACGCGTTCATCCAAACAGACAGACAGACAGACGGACAGACAGACAGACAGACGGACATCGCTGAATCGACTCAGCTCGTCTCCCTGATCAAGAATATATATAGTTTGTGGGGTCTGCCACGCCTCCTTCTGCCTGTTACATACATTCTGACAAAGTTATTAACCCTGTATTTCCCATTTTTCAATGGGTACAGGGTATAATAAAAAGAAGCTAATGAAATGTATGAAATCTTAAAAGATATATGAAATATTTTAGGTGATATATGAAATATAAAGAAATATTTAAAGATATATAAAATATTTTATATAATACTATATTGAATATAAAGAAGCTAATAATACTATGTATGAACTATTAAAATATATATTTTAAGTGATATGAGAAAAATAATGAATCTAATAAAATGTATAAAATCTTAAGAGATAAATGAAATATTTAAAATTTAAGTTTTACTATTAAATATTATATTCCATGCTCTAAATTCTACCTACAGCGCGTCTAAAGAATTCCCAAATTTATTTGTAGTCCAGCAATTGAAACACAAAAAGCGCATTACTCATACGACATGGTGGCGCGTGCTAAGCAACATTTTCGTTCAATAAGAATTCCTCATATTTCATGTAAAAAGCGAGCAACGAAAAAAGGCAAACTAAAAACATTCCACACACATACGAATGTGCAGCCCTGGAAATTCAATAAAAATTGAGCAAATTGAAAATGGGAAATTGGCGAAAAGCTAGAGCTGGCTTATACATAAACAAATATATACGAGAATTCTTAGCTGCTCCATGCACAGCTATGAGTTGGCTCATAAATATTTAAAAATTAATTTCACAATATGCTACAACGATGTTTGTTGCTGCTGTTGGCCAGCTCTCAATGGCTCGCCAGTCATTTTTCAATTTCATACTTAATTTTATGGCATAAATGCCAAAGTTTTATATAGGCTGGAGTGAGCGAGACAGCTAACCCGGCACGACAGAGACAGCTATAGATTATATAAGCCCTGCCAACATATTTCAAGTAGACTCGAGCCTCGAGTCTTGGCCAAGGTGCAAACAGTAGCAGCAGCTGTAATTACATACAAGCTTGTGGGAGGGGCGGGTTAAGGGGGCGGGGGATCTGGTTTTATATTCTAAAAACCACACACTTGCATATGTATATATAAAATATATATATATGTATATAGAGCTCTGTGGAAAATACCTTTCATATGTAGCACTTTGCTCCGCACTTATCGTATTTTATGTGCTCCATACTAATACGCTTGCCTGTCCTGCCACACACACACACACACAAACACACACACGTACGCTGCTTGCCTCATGCGACGTTGCCATTTGCAACATTTTCTGCCATTTGTGCAGTTTTTCATGTTCATGTGCATTTTGCAGGATATGAAAATTTTCCAAAGCGCATTCGTTCGCTCTCTCTCACTATCTCTCTCTCTCTCAATCTTTCTCTCTCTCTCTCTCTCTGTCTTTTACATTTTACGTGTATTTATATTGCCATATATATCCAAGCATGTATGTGTGTATTTGTGCAGCATTCAAGTTGGGAAATTGTGCACTTACATTATCATAATGGAAATGGCTTTGACTTGAGTGCACAGAGTTGTCGCCTGCCAAGCCAGGAAATTTCAAATATTTACATAAAAAACTTGTATATTATTCTTATATATCCTTATATTCCAAATGTGATATTTAGAAATTAGAGTGTATATAATAGTATAAAATAATAATATAAGGATTGGCCGAGATTTTAAATATATAAAATTGAACTTCTTTATAATTAGAATTTGGGAATTAATTTAAGATGAAATAAATTACTTTGTAATAACTAGTTGGTTACGTCCGACTGATCTGCTCCGTCTTGTAAGGTTTTCCACATTTAAATTATTTAAATGTTTAATATAAATATTCTGTTTTCTAAAATGCCCTCTAAATACTGGGAGAAAAATTTATTTTAGGAACTAAAAATTCTGAATTTTCGATATTATATTGTTGTTAGGGATTTAAAAAAGATAGAAAAATATGACATAAAATTATTACAGTAAATATAATTATTATTTTTACATTTTAAGGCTATGTATTAAAATGTCTAAATATTAAAATCAAGAAATATTTTCAGAAACTTTAACGCCATAATTTTTAATATTTATGTGAATGATTTAATGGCTTTCGGGATCTACCATAAATTATCCTTTTAAAATCTAAATAGTTGAAACTTTCAGTAGTATGTACTGCTCTAAAAATTAACCCTTAAATTAATAAAATTTGGGCAAAACTAGCTAAATTTCATATTTATTAAAATACATTTAATTGCAAGCCACAATTAATATAATAACCACTTGAAACTAGAGTTTCATAGTGCACAAAAGAATTTCAGCTGCTTCCCTAATCTCCACGACAACCCTGTCAACTCCGTTGCAACACTGTGTATGTATGCATTTGTGTACGTAAATGTGAAGCGAGGCAAGTCAAAGTGGGTGCCAACTCCACCCAGATGCTCTGAGGTTCTTCCTCTTTTCTTCTGTTTTCCTCTCCTCTTCCACTTGGGAATTTCCTTACCTATCGACGAGGTTCTGTGCCCCAGGCAGCCATTGTATTCTGATTGTGCGCCTTACGGGCTGTGCTATGTGTGTGTGTGTGTGTGTGGAGATGGAAAATATTATTTTTCATAAATTTTAAAATATACCGTACGAAGCAGCCAAGTGCGGTCTCTTTCGCTCTCTGCTCTGCAAAGGCAAGAGCAAACTTGCTGTCTCGCTCTCTGCTTATATAGCTTATATACAGATTTTGGTGCCATACATATACACGTATATATATATATTTTATATACACACACAAAAGGCAAAATAGAGGAAAATGTATGCAACATTTTACAATGCAAAAGCCATTTACTCGACGCAGGAAGAGAAGGAAAAACGCAAAAGGAAAAGGCAAAAGAAGAGCAAAAGCATACGTAAAACTTGCCAGTGTGTGTGAGTGTGTGTGTGTGTTAGTGTGTGTATATTTGTATATGTGTGTGCGGCAGTCAACATATGAAAAATGAAAAGTCACAACTGTGAAGCGCAGAAAAAGTAAGGAAAAACTTGCGAAAATGGAGCTCGCCTCCTTATATAACATTTCCTAGCTATTGTATTCGCCCACACACACGGAGCTCCCTACTTTTTTATATGCCCTGCTGTTCCCCGGCGTAATGTAAATAAAAGGAGACAGGAAATGTTTGCAATATGTATGAAAATATTTGAAAAAAAAAATTATAAAGAAAAGATGAAAACAGCTAGCGAATGCTGCAGTCGAGAGCACCAGATAAAGGAAATGAAAACGTATATATTTTTATAGCAATAAGATTTTTATTAAAACTTTGGTATGGTAATTTTAAAATTATTTTCAAAATTGTTTCTATTAGAAAAAATATAATTAAAATTTAGGTTCATATATTTAATTTATTTTCATCTTTCTAAAAACCCTTACAACTCATTAAGCTCAGTTATTACTTTTATACAGACAGATCGCGCTACGCGCTCAACCGTACATATTTTAAAAAAATATTTATCAAATTTCAAAATCTATCAATCTATGAGGATATTTTTATTAGGGATTTTTAACAAGAATTTTAATTAAAAATTTTTTTTATAAAATCATATTTTATATAATTTTTATTGTTTGTTGATTATTATTAATTACTTACTGATTATTATTTATGATTTTAAATTGAATTTGAAATTACTTTATAATTATTTACAATAATTTTCTTTTAATACATTTTAATTTATTTGATATTTCCATTAACCATACCCTTTGAGTTCATCGAGTACAGGCATATAATTTTTTACAAAACTGTAAGAAAAGTGCAAAAATGCTGAAAGTTGGTAGTTCGACCATAACTTAACCGTTAGGTGCGCCTCCCTTCCTCCCAGCGAGAAATGATGGCATTATACAACCTTATGGGGCTATGGGGCTTATGGGCGTATGCGTTATATGCCTTAATGGTAGAGCAAGTCAGCGCTATAGGGCATTGTGCTCTGCATATAGTCAAATGAAAAGCGTGTTACATTTTAAAGCATATGAGCCGTCTCTCTCTCTCCATCTCTATCTCTCTCTTTCTTTCTTTCTTTCTCTCCCTCTGCCATGGAGTCGATGGCTTTCTATTATGTGATAAAATGTGTTTGGCCCGTAAGAGATTGAGGGAAGTTTTTTACACGTAATGAAAATCGAATGTGGAAGAGCCGGGGGGAAAATACATGCATGAATGTGCACACATAATGAAAAGTTTTTAAGTTTAATGAAATTGCCCAAGGCAGGAAAATGTCCAAACAAAGCGCTGAGTGTTGTGAACCCATAAAAAACGAGATTGGAAAATTACAATAAATCAATTGACATACACTAAATCAATAGAAAATAAGTAATAAATTAAAATAAATGATAAACATAATTATAGAAAGAATAATAATAAAATAAAGAATAAAAGAAAAAAAATAAAGAATAAAATAATAGGAATATTAAAAATGTTTAATAATCCAAAAATAATATTTTATTATATGCAATTGTTAGAAAAAAAGTCAATGGATAGTTTTCTTTTTTATTTACAAAATTTAGAGTACAACCAAAAAGAATATCTAAATATCTTTATTGATAAAATCTAGTTTTTTATAAAAAAATGTATATAAAAAATTGTTTCATTTCTTAAATTGTTATAAAATACTTTTTAAAAGGGTATTTTCTAAGAGCTAAAAGTATAAGCTATATATATTACTAAAATCGTTAATCCGTAAGCTGTAACAGCATCAGGCCTAAATATTCCCACTTTTGCTTTATTTTATATTTAATTATTTTTGTAAATCCTATAATTCTATAAAATAAATATTTGTTTATATTTTATTAAATTCCTAGGATTATATTGAAGTAAATCTTCGACTTTGGAAGTTTTTAAGTGATCGTTTTCTAGTCTGATAATGTTAAGTTCTCAGTGAAATGAACTTGATTTAATCAAGGGTGACATTACCTCTAATATACTGACCTTATATCATATATTACATACGACTAGTCATATCAAATAATAGGATTAACTATTCCGGCATACCTTATGGTATGCAGTAGAATAATTTAATAGATATTATAGTTATTTATCCGCTGTTAAAGAACATCCGTCGCTTTAAGAACTCTCGATGGGGAAAACTAGAATTCCTATCGATTAGCTGTAGTATTTAAGTCGCAGTCAAGAGGGAAATAGTCTTAAACGCTCAAGTGCTTAAGCAACACCAAAAACAGTTACAATTTTGGCAGCGAAACTAAAAATAAAGCGCAAAAACACACAAACAGAGAGAAACAGACAGACAGACAGAGAAAGAGAGAGAGAGAGAGAGAAGAAGAGATGGACAGACGCAGGACAATGACAGACCAAAAGCAAAATAAGCAAACTAAACAACAAGCGACGAGAAGAGGAAGGAGAGACGAAGCCTCCGAAGATTTTTGCTAATCAATGAAATTAAAGCACGAAAGAAAATAATAAAAGTGAGAGGCTTTAAGAGCTAACTGAGATAGAGACAGAGAGACAGAGAGAGAGAGAGAGAGAGAGAGAAATAGTGCAAAAGACGCCAACGCCAAAGTTAACGTCGACGTCGACGCTGACGCCCGTCGTCAGCTTTAATGAACGGAAATTAGCAGAAGCAAAAGGTAAGCGCGCAGTGCTGCCAAATTAGCATTTTTGCGTGAAAGCCAGCTTTTTTGAGAGAATATGGTAGCAGCGAAAATTCTGTTTTTACTAAAAATAATAATATTTTGTTTTGCTTTTTTTGAATTTTTTTAAATCTATAATTGAAAAGTATGGAAAATTCGAAGCATAACTAAACTTTCTACGATTTGGTCACTTGATAAATTTGTTTTTTTGTAGATAGAATTTTTTGCATTACATAAAAAAAAAATTAGCCACACTCTAAGCTTGAGATTTTCACCAAATATAGCCGGATATTAGAGCCAATTTTAAATTGGAAAATATCTTTAAAAACCATCTTAAAACCTATTTAAAATCTTAAAAAAAAATCGTAAAAAAATGTTTGAAAGTGAAATAAAGCACAAAAATAATATTAATAAGCTTAAATAATGGATATTTTGAAAAACCCGCTAAATTGGCAACGCTGCGCATGAGATGCTGCATGAGGGCGCGGCGAATTCAGGCGAAGCGGCGAATTCGTTCAGTGGGAGCACGAGAGAGAGAGAGCGAGAGCGCCAAGCACATGCGCGCACTGAGCGCCAAGCGCCAATGCCATTGGCTGCAGTCTGGCGTGTGAGCGAGAGAGCGTGTGAGAGAGTGTGTGAGAGTGTGTGTGTGGAGAGAGAGAGCGCGCTCTGCATATTTCCCCAAGCTGCCCGTTTTGTTGTTGTTGTTGAAGCATAAACAAACCATTTTGAATAAAATCAACACTGCACTTGCCACGAGAGAGAGAGAGCGAGAATTTAATTTTGTTGTTTTTTTTGTTGTTTGTGGAACGCAAGTGGCAAGAACGTGGCTTAAACGATGCTGCCTGCATTCTGCTGCATTTCGCTCAGTTGCAACCTGGCAGCAGCTGCAACACAGCTCGCGCTTCGCCAATTCGCTGCGTGTGTGTGCGTGTGTTGTGCGTGTGTGTGTGTGTGTCGCAAAAAACAGCTACAAAATCTGCGCGCTGTAATTATTTTAATTTATGCGTTTATCTCGCTTTATCTGTTGCCATTGGCTTCTGCTTCCACACAGAGTCCACTTGTTTTTTATGCCGCATTTTCTTTTCTTTTAGTTTGTTTTGTTTTTGTCTTTTTTTTTGTTGCCTTGTGCGTTGACATTCACATTTTGACAGGCAGCGAATAATTCTCGGTTCTGCCTCAACGCCATCATTGCCGATTCGCCATTTCATCATTTACTCGTTGCCTCTGAGCTGTTGCAGTTGCAGTTGCAGCTTTCAGTTTTTGGCTTTTGGCTTTTTTGTAGCTGCCTTTGACATCTGCTGATTACATTGAAGTATTCACATTTACATTTACATTTGCTGGCATACTTGGCACTTGCGACAACGCGACGTATGCGTAATTTATTCAATATTTTTTATGGCGATATTTTTATTTAAACTTTATTCAAACACTTTGCCGCCGGTTAAAGTTTACTCATAAAATTCCATTAAAAAGGTTATTAATTTACTCAATTAAATAATTTACTTAATAAAATATCAAATAATAAATAAATTAGCCTTTAAAAAAAATATATAGAATATTTAAAACTGCAAAATAATGATATAATAAAATTTAATTGAATATGAATTATCTAACAAGAGCTTTACATTGTTGTTAAATAAAAAATTCCGTACAAATTAAATAATAAGCGGACTAGAGTATTAATTAAATGTATGAAAAATAAAATAAATAAGTAAATAAATAAATAACTGAATAAATAAAGCAATAAAAAAGTCAATATTATACAAACAGAAAAGAAATTAATACTACAATAAAAGAAAATAATATTTAATTCTATTTTAATTTAGTTAATTTACGATTTAAAATCTGTAGAATCAAATATTTAAATTAATTTTTGCTGATAAATTTTTAATTCTAAAAAGCCAATTTAAGCTGTAATATTTTAATAATATAAACTTTAAATAAAGTATGTAAAATGTCTTAAAATACTTTCTATATATCTCGAATAAAACTACAAATCATTTTAAGAGGGGCAGGGGGCGGTTGACCCCACTGTGCCACATGCTCTGCCCTCAATGCATACATAAGGCCAAATCCGATAAGAGCCACCCACAACAAAGAGAAAGAGAAAGAGAGAGTGAGAAAGAGAGAAAGAGAGAAAGAGAAAAGAGAGAGAGAGAGAGAGCAGGGGCCACCCACACAATACACGCTTTTGATTTTAAAACCTCGTGCCCAGAAACGTGCAAAAAAGAAAAGAGCATAATAAAAATAAAGCAAACGAAAAATAAAAAAAAAATACTGCGAGTTTTTCCAAGTCCAAGTCCAAGTTGGCAACGCCAGCGTCGCAGTCGCAGTTGGCAGAGGCAGCGGCAGCGGCTGAGGCAGAGGCAGCGGCAGAGCAAGCTTGCAGCGCAGCTTCTACTATTTTTTATATTTTTTTCTGCCTCTCGCGCTTGACATTTTGTGGACGTCGGCTGACGTCGTTTTTTTTTTTTGCTTTTTAACTGTTTTTTTTTTTGCTCATATCTTGTTGGCGTTTTTTTTAAGTCAGTCGTTTGTCGGAAGTCAATCAAAAAGCGTGTCCCGCTCACACGGAGCTCACAGAGTTGCCACAGCTGCCAGAGTTGCCGCAGCACCAACAGCGACGTCGACGCCGACGCCATTGCGGCAATTAAATTGTTCCCGAAATAAAGTAAACAAAACAATAATCATAAAAAAATAAAACAATTAAATTAATATCGAATTCGATTTCGATTTCGAGTTCAACTTGCGTGGCGTCAACCCTGGCAGAAGGTGCGGCTTGCAACAGATCTCAACACACGTGTAAGTGTCTGCATGTGTGTGTGTGTGTGTGTGTGTGTGTGTGTGTGTGAGTGCGTGTGTGTGTCTCTTTATTTTCTCTATAAATTCTCTTACTCAAGGAGCTAACTTGCAACACCCACGCCTTGCAGTTCTACACTTAGAAAAATAAATTAATAAAATAAATAAAAATAAAAACATTGCATCTTTGGTCGTAAGTTAAAAAAAAATCAGAATAGAATTCAGTTAAATTTAAAATACAGCATTAAAATAAAATTAAATTCAAATCAGGATTAAATTAGTTACAAATTACAAACCCATTTTAATCTTAAAAGTTCTTGAAAATAGAAAAGAAGGTTAATTTATTTTATATCTAAATTTTAAATGTCAAAACTTATAATTTAATAAAATTTATACTACGCGCCAAATGCAGACTTTTTTAATGAAGAATTTTTTTAGCGCATTTATTTTTTGATAGAATTAATTTTGTATTCAAGCGCGAAAGCTCTTCACATTTTTCTTAGTGTAGGATTTAATCGATCTATCATTAGATAGATCGATCGATTGCCTGCGTTTTGTTGACATTTTTGGCTGTTATTTCTGAGATTTTATTTATTTTTACCTGTTGTGTGTTTGCCAATTTTACTGTTAATGAGCCTCGGTGCAACGCTGCCTGTTTCTGTGTGGGTTTAGTTGTAGTTGAAGTGACAAGTGCCTCTCAATTACAGTCATATCACTGCAGACATTTCGCGATTACAGTCTATATATAAACATGCCGAAATAGACTTTAATTGGCCAGAAAGTTTTTGGTCCTATGCATTTAGTTAGCCAAACAAACTGCAGGTTTTAATTCAATTAATTAAAATATCATATCCATTTTATAAGATTTACATATTTATAGTATTGAGTAGATCTTTTATTTTTGGATATTTAATTCTTAAAAGTTATATTAAATTATTTAAAGAACTTGAAAAATTTAATAAAAATAATAATGATTAAATAAATATATAGAAAATTTATGTAATATTTTATGGACGGTTATGTTTGTATTTTGTATTTACATTTTTTTTTTCATCAAGTACCTTCCAAACTTTCTGTAAATCTATCTGTATTTTAAGTGCTCACATTTTAATTAAAAACTAATTAAACAAAGTAACAGAAAGACATATATTTTTGTGATAACATAGAAAGCAGGTTGGGCTTTATTAAAACCCTATCAGCGCCCAGGCGACACGCTTCGATCGAAGCAAATCAGAAGAAATTGTGGAGCTATTATCTTTACAACCAGCTCAATAAGAAATTATGAAAACAGTGTTAAGAAATTAACAGAGAGCTAAACAAACAAACAACATTGGGTCGTGTGACTGGAACAAAAAAAAAAACAACAAACCAACAAGAAATTGTGTTTAAATTTAAAACAAGATAAAAAGCGTATCGTCGCACTCCAAAAATAACGATACTTATCGATTCTAAACTAGGTAACAACACAACCAAGAATATTTAACATAAACACACACACGAGCGAAATTATAGAGCATTATTAAAAGCAGAGGGAGAACGAGATAGCGAGTGAAGGAGATGGAAATGCAGTACACAGAGAGAAAAAATCAAGAACTCCCTTCTTAACTATGCATTTCGAAATTGAGCAGGAAAATTCTGACGTTAAGAAAGACATGAAATTATATCAAATAGAAACTTAGGAACTTGTGCGATATTGAAAATTAAATTTAAATAACTTAAATGGTTATTTCTTCAAACATTACTATTCAATAATTATTTTTAAATAAAATAATATGAAAAATATTATTTTCTGAGGTAGAGCTTTGTAGTATTTGTTTTGTATTTATCAAAATCCTTTTATATTAAAACAAAGCTTTAATTTTCCATTGCCTCGTTAATTGAGCTACATTTCGTCTATTTAAAGCCTTAAAACAAATAAATACTATATCTTCAGCCAGAATTTTAATTCTCATCTTCGGAAAATTAAAGTTTTCTAATTTAAAATTTTGCAATTTATAGGTTTAAATGTCGTCTAAGCCAGTCAACCAAGATATTCTTAAATACAAATGAAAGCTAAGCACAGTACAAATTAAAATTAAATTAAATTACATCAATAGCGAATAAAAAAAAATCTATCAAAATATAGTAGATAATCTGGTAAAAGAGTAATTTAAAAAAATAAAATGATTTTAAAATAAATTAAGACCTAGTTCTATTTTAAAGAGTATTTTTCAT
>JAWNNJ010000697.1:0-19350 GCA_035045125.1 Hypselothyrea guttata | reverse complement strand
AGCTGTGACAATGATAATCTGCACATAAGAAGATTTCTGTTCGATTTCGGTCAGCTTCTGCAAGCGGAGGCTGTCCATGATTAAGCACACAGCAGATTCGATATTATCGGCAGCATCATCACTCCCTCCTCACTCCCTACGCATTCCACCGACTTCTGCTTCTCCTAAACAGTTGACAAGGGTTCGGAGTGTCACAAGGCGGCAAAAAAGTCAATCCTAAGGGCAGACAACCAAATTCAGGCACAAACTTTAGACAAAGGTCTGTCTTTTTCTGTCCCTCCCTCCATCTTTTCGACCATGCTTCTCTGCTTCTGCATGTGTCATTGTGTCTTAATGGCCTGGAAGTAAATGCCATACAGCGTGTCCATTTTACAGCTCGGCTTTTGAATTTCAATCAAAGTTGTAAGGTTTTTTGCTTTTTAAATATATTTTTATTCTACTTGCGAAGTTCCCAGCCTTAATTTCAATAATTCCAGAATTAACTTAAAATAAATTAAACTTTAACAAGCAAAAAGCGCACATAATGAAAACTTCCTGTGGAAATTTGCCGATTATCAAATTTGCTTTGCCATCTTTGCTTTTGTTTTGTCTGCCAAAGTTTTCGTTAACTTTTACTTATTGTCGTGCTCATTTAATTACCTTCTATCGCCTTAATAGGCTGGCAAACTTTGTTATTTAAACTCCCTGGTATATTGTTTTTGCAATATTCGTTCTCCCTTGCATATTTTTAGGGGACTTGTGGAGCTATTCATCCTCCGTTTGGCACACTTTTCCCACATTTTCAGGTTACCTATTGTAATACCAACACATACAAAAGTTCCCCTATGATCTCCCAGAAACAGAGACAGTTACAAATGCATGTGGAAACGCATTTGCATAACTGGAAACGTTTGACGCACATTTGTTGTCGCTGGGAAATGCGGGAAACTGCGAATTGCATTTGCAATTTACAGCTGCAATTTGCAGTTAGCTGACAGAGTGGGAAAGGGTTGAAGCATTGTAATTGTTATGAGTTGACTGCAAAAATGTAAATGAAGAGAGCGTAAAACGCACCCATTTCGAATCAGATTTAAAATCTGTTATTTCATAATTTCCATTCATAATTAAATTAAAAATTGTCGCAAATGTTTGTTTAATTGCCTTGTCAAAGCAAACAAAAAACCCATCAGCATATGCAAATAGGCAAATGAATTCCAAAGTAAACTTTCAACTGGATTATTATGATGTTCATGCCATTAAATTTATTTAAAATGCCATTTAGATTATAGCCAAGCAGGAGCTACCCCGCCTAGGTTGCTTGTTTCTTTGCAACTACGAAATTAATTTACAAGCGAGACAACTACAAACTACAAATTGTCCCCAAATTCCATTAAATGCTTCCCTTTCTTTTTCCATAATTTATCTTTCTCGTGCCTCACTTTGTGAGCCAATTAACTGTGTCCTGTTTACAACTAACTCCTGTCTGAGCCTGTCTTCGTATTCCTATTCCCGCTTCTCCCTGCCATCTGTGCCATCTACACTATTTATGCTCTGGGCCTTCAACGGAAAACGTTTAATGGACGCATACTCCAAAAATGAGGCAGACTCACGCAAGCGATGTCTTCCTGGGACCTGTACCCTCCGCACATAAAACGGGAGAGGAGATTTATGTCCAGGGTCCGTGTGGGTTTGCGTATTGGCTTATTGCCATGCTTACCATTAGTTAAGCACTTAAGCCAATTTTTTCAATCATTTCGTATCACTCTGGACTGTTTTCGCAATGCCAGATGCCAATTTGAATATACGAAGTGATGCGAGGCCCTTAAATCGACATAATCCCCATTCATTGGAATATTTCGGCGGGTGTTGAAATGTATGTAACCAGCGCAACCTCCTCAACCACCACGTGTAACCACTGCAACGCATTTGAGCTGCATTTGTGGTTGACCAGAGGCATGAACTGCTGTCCGTCTGTTCGTCTGCGTGTGGCTGTAAATCAACAATGCGACATGTGGGTCGTTGGCAAATTCGCGCTGCAACCTCAAAACATTCCAATTACGGAATGCATCTGCTGGGATAATCCAATTCTGCCGCATGTGCCAATATCGAGGAAGAGCAAATAATAGAGATGTAATAGAATATAATTGCAAATTACTTTCAACCAATTGGGAGGAAAAAGAAATGAAATTCCACCATTCGATTGCCAGTAATGAATATCCTATAAATTCTTATTCAATTTCGTTTAATGCCATTCTGCGACATTTCCACTGCAAACAGATTGCAAATGCATTCAGGCTTAAGCTTAAGGAAAATGTTCACTTGCACTTAAGACGGCGCTTAAGACTCTTTTCTTTTGCTCTTCGTGACACTTGGCTCACTCAAATGGAACGAGACAAGATACGAAAATGGCAAAGACTGCACTCGATAGTTGCCTATGTGGAAAAGCAGCTTAAGTTGGTTTCATCTCCTGCTGTAACATGCAAAGTAGCTCAGTCTGCACCCTGCTCTCCTCTAACCTCATTGCTCACTTCACATCAGGTCCAGCTGAGCTAATTGAGAACTTAATGATGTGGCAAACTAGCTGCAAATGCTGTTGTTGCAGGGGCAGCTAATCCTCTAGCCCTTCCCTAACTGACACCGATTGCTTTATGAGTCTGCCACTCTTTCTCTCCTGTCTCTTGTGCTGTTGTTCGATGACACTCGACCGCAATTGGCCAACCACAAAAGGCAACCCTCAGCCAGATATATTGAGCTATCTGTACTCTGAGTGTGTTTGCCACTCAATGACTGCCACTCGTTAGCTAGTAACCTCTTCCCCTTCCCGTTGCCGATGCGCTTCCTAATTCCCTTTGAGTCTTCTGTTCCTCTTAACACGCTTCACTGGCCAAACGAGGCTGTTCACTTTTAGCCGTTGCCTCGGGTCAAAGAGGTTCCATAGTGAAATTCATTCGCATGATGTCAATGCCACAACAGACAAACAGAAACAAAGGTGCCTCATTGTGTGGCATGCAACGAACCAGAAGTTAAGCTTAGGTCTGGCAATGTTTGTATGTCCTGTAACCTCTTCCTGTGCCGCTGGTCAGTTCTGTTTCTGAGTTTATCAAACTGAGTGGTAATCCTGTTGCTTCACTTGGTTGGCCAACTAAATTAATGATTCGGCCTCATTTTACAATTTTAGAGCTAATTCAAAAACTAGTAAAGAGGAGGGAAGGAGCAGAAGCGAGGCAGGGTCAAGACGTGCTTGGCACGCAAAGATGTTGAAAATGAGTAGCAGTACTTCAGGTTTCATTCACTTGGACAGCAGCTGTGGTTCTTACCTAATTGACATCACACACTAACTAGGAACGGTAGTGGGAGAGAGGGCAGCGGAGGGAGAGTATTGGGGTTAGGGCTTCTTTTCTAATTAATTAAATTATGCCTGCAAAAGACTTTGTTGTGCTTAGAATGTTGGCATTTTTACGTGGAATTTTAAGAGGCTTTTTTAATTAGGTTAAAGTGTGTATTTGACTTATAAGGGGATTAGCTAATGAAATCCTTGTAGATTCTTAAGGCATTAATTTAATATTAAATGAAAATAAGGGGAGTAGGGGTATAACAGGATGAAGGATATTATCTATCATCAATTTTTAGCTGATTTGAAATTTTAATAAGATGGGATGAATATCCAGTAAATCAGTTATTGTATAGATATGCAAATTACGTTCAAATTTATGATATTGAACTAAAATTTATTCTGATATTTATACACAATTGATACCATACCTTTAATACCATATCTTTTTCAAAACAGAGTAATAGAAAAAGGAGATAAACAACAAATGCTAATGCAATTTGCAAGTTTCACAGCAATCTAAATTTTTAAGCAATTCCATGAATAACAAAACAGCAATCAACACATACATACCCTCTGCCCCTTACCTTCCTCCTCACACACTTGTCTATTAAATTGTACCATAGTCTCTTTTCTGTGTGTGAAAGTTGCGCAAAGAAAACTCAATTTAAAGTTGAGTTCCTGAGGCTTCTTCAACCCTGGGACATAATGACAGATTGAGGAACTGACGTTGCAGCCATATGAAGTTCGAGTTGTTTATGCTCCTCTCCCTGCAGTCTGCCTCTACCTTTTGCCAGGGATTCAAAAGGTCACACGCAGGTGAGAAACCAGAGAATATGTAGAGGCAGGCCAAGTTGAAACTTGGATGGAAATGAAAAGTTTGCAGATAAGAAGAATACCAAGATACGATGCAAAATGTTTACACAAGACACACACATAAACTGTGATGAAAAGAGGCCAACCAACAAGGCAATTAATTTGATGTAGTCTCCTCAATGGGGACCAACGACCACAAGTATTCCGAAGGAATACGCAAAATGGCACCATGAAAACTTAAGCTAATTAAAGCGCTTATCAAAAATGTTTGGAGTGTATGGGGAAAAATTAAAATATACAAGGAATTTTAGGGAAATTATGTTGAAACACTTGAGTGTGTGTTAAAGGCACAACAACAACGAAAAGTTTATGTGTGAAGCAGATTCCGGATGAGTATCCGGATACGTGTCCTTGTTTGTGTTATCGCAGTGTCTTCTGTCACTTTACGTGTCTCCTTCCCATTATCCCAATGCAAATATTTAAACATTACGGAAAGACTTCCCTTCCCTTTCCGGCAGCTTCTCTCTTTTATCAGCCAACGTTTGATGCGGCTTTGTCTCTGGTTTTGGCATGTCGAGTGTTGGATTTGCACATCTAATTAAGTTAATCGTCTCACGTACACTTCACAGCATAACTGCGGTACATCGCAGTTACTGCCGGCATTTGAATTGAGAGTGTGATAATTTGGCACTTGTTAGTTTTAGTTTAAAGGGGTTTAACATAATTAAATGAGATTTGAAGTAAGTAGCTCAACTTCAGCTGCATACTGTCTAAGAAAGCGAACTTCGTAGCATAGTAGACAGCCATAATCTTGGGATCTATCAATGTCTGGGAAAGATAAAAAAAAGTGCATTTCACAGATACAGTTTTGCAGGTTCCAAGCAAGTTCAAAAAGTATTGTAAAAAAAAGCAAACTAAGAGCAGCCAATACAGACATAGAGAAATTCCTTTATCAATACATACAAACCTTGTATTGAGAATTTGCATGAATTTCAACAGAAAAGCATTTCCCGATGTACTGGACTTTATTATATTCCTGTGCTTACTTGAATGCATAGAAAACCTGTGCGATTTATGCCTGGCTATAAATCTAAAGAAGTTTTCTTTATTACCAAGAAGCAGGCACAATGTTGCACAAATGCATTGAGGCGTAAGGCGACTGCTTAGCAAGGAAAACCATTTCTTACCACAGGCAACAATATTTGCTTCATCGAGTAATAAATTATGTGTCAACGTTTAAATTGACTGGTTTTTGGAATTATCTGCATATACATGTATACAACTCTAGTAGAGCCTCACAGACTTTCCTTGTGTTTTGCATTTATTGGACTGCAACACTTAAATTCAATTTTAAAATTTATTTTACAACCTGGCAGGGCATACGTGACGTATACGTAATGTCAGCTATCCGCAACAATATCTCTCAGCTCAGTGGGACTACGCCACTTTGTGTCCGTCTCGTCTCGAGGCGCATTGCGCCAATAATTTCTCATTATTTTTTCAGGAACCTTATTTACAGCATTCGGAAAAACCAACTCAGAGTAAAGGGCGAGGAGGGATAACTGTCAGTCTGCCTTGCTCTTTAAAGCAGTGACAGAGTCAGACTGAGTTTATATCTGTTTGCACCTCCTGCATTGGCATCTCCTCTACTTTACTCTCTGCTGGGCTTGGCCAAGGGACTGTCTGTCCTGCTAGCCTTCATCAGCAGCTCATCAAACAAAGTGCATTTTGTCGTTATGCAGCAAACAACACAAACAACAGCCAAGAGCAATGGATATAAGAGCTGCAAACATCAACAGTTCATTTTTCTTGTCCTGGTTTCATTGTGCCACTCTCTTTCTCTGCATTCTTATATTTTTGACTTAAATGCAGAGAATATTTCAATTAATTTGAATCCACAACTCTAGTTTTATCCCATTTAAAAAATACTTTTACTTATTTACAAAATGCGCAAAAATACCGCAAAGTATGCAATGGATTAAGTGGAAAAAGGGAAAATAATGTCTAGAAATAAAAGTGGGAGATGAAAACTTGAAAACCTCAAGCTGAACTTTAAATGCTCCAAGGAGCTAAATGAAAAGCGGCTTGTGCCTGCCCAATACTGCAAACTATCGCAAACTTTTGCCTTCTTCTTGCACATACATAAAAGTTCGAGTACCTTTAGTATTTGCAAACTTCCGAGAGAAACAGCGCGAAACATGGAATGCATAAAGGTTGCAAGAGATGAGGGCTTAGCTAAGAGAGAGAGAGAGAAAGGGAGGATAAACTTTTTGTTCAGCCTTTGTACAAATATTTTGCACGGAAATTGCATTTGTGGTGCCGCTTGTAACAATTACAACTACAGCAACAATGATGGGCTTGATGACGATGGCGTGATAATTAAAATTGCGCCAAAAGTCAGAAGAGGATCGTGAAAGGGGAGAGGGAGAGGAATGATGTGAAAAAGTTGTGTAATAGAGTCCCGAGTGCAATGCGGCGTGTTATATGCGGCGAGTGCAATGGAAGAACTGCGCTAAATTGCAATGAATGAGTAATGGAGGCGAGTAGAAAAAGATAAAGCAAAGAGCAGGGAAGAAAGCGGCTTCAGGCAATATAAAAAGTAAACAATAATCATGGAAAGTACTATAGTGAAGTTTGTGTGATTAATGATGGAACAAGGGAAATTGTGTAGAAACATTGCCAAACATTTTAATTAAGAAATTGAATGCGAACTCCGTTTTTTGTTCATTTGTATTCCATTAATTATAATGTTGAAAAAACTCATAATATTCACTTTGTATGATAATAGCAAAAAACATTGAAACATTGAAAGCCCATGTTAACTGCTCTTAACATCCAGTCATTTGCATATAGCTTAACAAATTCCAAGCAGTTAAGACATTTAAAATTCATTACAACAAGACTAAAAGCACAATTCAATTTGTGCAAGTGGCAAATGCAGAAATAATTAAGGTGCACTTGACACGAATAATGAACTGAACAAAGTTTTACAGCCCAAATAAAATATGGCGAAATCGCCATGAAATTATCAACTGTTTCAGAGCAAGAAAACGGAATAAAGTTGTTGGCGTTTAACTAAAACTTTCGTCGAAGAAAACTCCAAGCGAAAGTTTTTCAATAAGCAGCAATGCCAAAAACAAGGCTCAACATGTGTTCAAGTCGAGGTGGAACGGAAAGACCAACTAGAGGTTTGTGGAAATGTTTAGTAGCAGGTGAAAAGTACGAAACATCATGGAAGCCAAGGCCAGAGGGCATTATAATTTATGATAAACCAATAAAAATAATTGAAATACATTAAAGGCAGACAGGCAATGGCAATATGAACACACAGTCGATTTCAACGTGTTTTCTTCATATGAGAGTACAACGAACCCTTGGAACTGGGAACTCGACAATATCAACCCAAGCAGACTCCCCTCTAACTGCCATATTGATGGCAAGAAAATCGAAGTGAAGGCAGCAGAATATTAAAGTAATGACACGCAATAAAAAGCGAGGCATAAAAAACGACACGGGAATGTCAGAGTTGAGATGAGGCGAAGAAGCAGGCCTCAGGGCATTGTGATTGCGGCTGCTGCCGTGTGAAAGGTTTGAAATAAATAAATAAATAAAACATTGCCGAAAACCCACTCACAATCCGGTAGGTTAATATTTGAGAATGAGCAGGAAATCAACTAAGTGCTGTTTGATGATTTCCTTTCGCTTTGTGTGGAGCTAAGATGACAAAAGACTGTGATTTGCGTGCAAGAGTGATTTCCCATATGGATCGCCTTTAAACGTACACCACTGCGTATACATAATCTGTGTTTGCTGTAATAAAATGATAAATTGCACACGTAATTCACATTACTCTCAGTTGGTTGTGACATGTCCAAATTTTCAAATAAAGCATATTACTCGCATCGACATTTTTTATTTTTTTTTTACATTATGCTGTGTTAATAAGTGACAGAAAATGTGATAGCCAACTGAGAGCGACTTCTTTCCTGTACATTATTTATAAAGATGCTCAGTTTTATTCACAGTTTTTGCCTTTCTCATAAACTTGTTCTTTGCCACTTGACGCAAATTTATATTCCTTGTAGTTGGATCCAAGCACAAAAGCAACACTAAAGCCTCAACTCTTGGCCACAAAAAGTTTTACGCGTTAATTTTCACAGCTTTGGCTTTGGGCCTGTGAGTTTCTCACTTGGGTTTTGATGGCGATATTTTCCGCGTGACAACACGGCTTTAGATAATTTTAAATTAAATTACGTTTTCAAATAGAAAATATTTTTATATATAATCGCTATTTTGTCAACCTCCACCTGCAATATTCATTCCCCTTTTTCGTTATTTTTGATGCGTATTTAATCTTTTCTCCATTGAATGGCGGACGAAAGCCACACACGGAAAATCAAACAAAATCAACCTGACTTCGAAATGCCAAAGGGAAATATTTCTGCCACATCATCAAAAATGCAACAAATTAATAAATTTCATTAAATTTCAATTTCATGCTCTTTTGTGGGTTTTCAACCGAAGCCACGAAAAACCTGCTGCGTTGTTTTCTTTTTAATATTTCTGTTTTACATGACAACAGCAATAATTCCAAATATTACACAATATTTAATATTTTCTTTTCATTAACTTGACTGAAATGAGAATGAGTGGTAGGAAGGGAATGAATGTGTAACATTAATGATTATAATAATGATAACAACAACGGCTTGTGGCATCATCAGCAGACACGTGGCTTATGCCCACTGGGCGTATGATTGACGCTGTTACGCTTATTCTGTTCAGTTTCTCTTTGTTGCATTGAAGTACGTACTGTTGTATGTGCTGCGTTTTACATATTTAACCAGGATCACAATTTCTGATGGTTTTTCGCATCTGTGAGGTTAGCGCTGCAATTTTAGCCACAAAAACCTGTCGTGGAACTACAACTGATAGATAGAGAGGGTGGAATTGGGTCAGAAAAGGTGGACTTCTGGCAACCTGCATAGCTTCTGACATTTTAAGCTGACTCTGCGCTTTGGAGTAAATCTCTACGGACAGCTGCTATGGCGACAGCATGATGCGGTTTTATTTACTTGCTCCAAATTGCACAGCGCACATCGAGATATATAGATAGAGGGTTACAGGAGCATGGAGGTGATAGGTAATTGGAAAAACGTTGTTCAAAAAGCTAGAAATTAAAGTTTAATTTTAAGGTTCCGTAACAATTAGGTGTTACGATTTGACTTTGACACAATAAAGTCGGCAATGGAACGTAATCGGATATATCGTCTAAGCTTGGCGACCTGATCAAGAGTATATTATTTACTTTGTGGTTATTGCCATGGATATTCTAAACTGATACATTTTCTACTTACACAGACTTGATATATCCCTTTGTTCTTTTTGATAGAACTACAGGTTTCAATAAACAATTAGCTATATATGAAAGATTCCACTTTAAGCATGGACCGAATCACTTTTGTCCAGGCAATTATCAATAACGTCACCAGTATCAGTGACCAATAAATTTACAGTCCAGTTTCAGTTTGCTGGTGTCATACCGTATGCATTCCGCCCCAAAAATAATCCCTACGGATATGCAACACTTTTCAGGGGGGTTTGCAAAGGAAGAGGAAAGCTGTCCGGAATACGTTGTGGACTGTTGCCAGTTCCCCCTCAATTTATTGCTGTGCTTTTAAGAGTTTATGGTTTGCATTTAGTTTAAATTTAATGAAATTTGATTGGTATGTTAACGCGTTTACATATTGATTACACACTACTGCACAACAAAGAGGTGTAACGAGAACAAGTTATAAATTTGTTTTATTATGTAATGTAATAGATGAACAAAAATTTGTCTATAATTAGGTGGTGAAATGCACCTAATTTTAAAATAATGCATCTAATAAAATTGAAACATGCATAACAACATAATTTTCAGTTGACTTCAATGAAGCTTAGAAGGGAATTATTAGAACGTATAATAATTTTCGTAGATAAAATAATAAATTTTTGGAATATTCACGCATTACACTTAAGTTTTTATACTTTAATAATTACTTACACAGTTTATGCCACAGTGCTGTACACAATGCCACATTCAACACCATTCAGTAAACTTAACAGTAAGCTTTGAAAATACAAAAGGAAAGAAAGAAACGAAATGAAAAGAGTGAAAAGTGAAAAAGACGCCAAATGCGGCCAATCGACAATTAAATAAAGGCTACCAAATAAAACGGAGAGAAGCAAACAGGCAAAACAAAGGCGGAACAATAAAAAGCTCACAAATTTAATTATGCAACCAAAAACTCATTAAGTTCTGCCAAAGACTGTATTTTATGTTCCCACTGTGCGACACTGTTTTGCAATTAGGTGGCAATACCAGCGAATGGTAATAACTGTGTTTATGGTTCTCACATTTCTTAGGCATTTAACTAGTTGGAGAATAACTTTTGAACATCGTTATGGAAGATTAAGTATATTCCCGCAATATGACTTTGAAAGAAACATAAACCAACATCGGAAGCAATTCACACCATGCAAATTGAGAGCACTTCCTGGTGCTGTTATTCCTTTCCTTTCAAAGGCAAAATGTTCGTAGGCACTTGTTAATTTCTCAACAGACTTATTTATACCCATATTGCAATGCATATATCCATAGTTTATTAAAAATCACTTGTTACTTACTTATAATAAATTGTAAGAAACAGCCGTCAAATTATAACAAACATGTGATATCAAGCCAAACATGGATTTCGATGCATTCAAATCTTTTTATTTACAGCTGTTTTTATATTCTGCTTATGAGATTTGACACTTGCTCAATAGATTTACTATTTTGTTAGATATTATTGTCTGTAGAGTGAATTTTTCATTATTCAAAGAGCTCACACGGAGCCGAAGTTAACACGTGGCGCAGATGATAAAATTTAATTGGCGCCTGTGTTTTTCTGGAACGTGTTTTCAATGTCGAACAGAGTTTTAAAGTTGTGAATGGTTTTTACTATCTCCTACTTTTTCCACTTTCCCATTAAGCCTTACAACTTTGTTGCTTGCCTTATTAATGATAGCAATTTAAATGCTCATTATTCTTTGTCGCCGCCAAGTCAAACCGTTCACACTGCAACACCTTCGTCTCTCGTCTCTCGCCACTAACAACATCCTGTCCACGTTCAGCGGAAATGATGTTGTCACCAAGTCAAATAGCTTTACATCCGGTTTGGGGGAAATGATTCAGACACGGACTCACCTTTCAGTTAACTGCACTAGTTTAGTTTTTTCTTTGCTTTACTTACAAATTTTCTTCCTCTCCCTCTGTCTGCTCTCCCTTATGTCATGTCTTCCTGGCAAGTTTCAATTATAAACACTCTGAAATTGGCTTAGTGAGTTGAGCTTTATGGCCAGAACGTGCGTGGGATTGGCATTAAACGGAAGTTCATCTCACAAGGTGAGAAAAACAAGAGTTCAATTTAAAGTTCACGCAAATCAAGTTAGATTCTCGGTGTAATGAGAATCACGAACAAACTTGCCAAACGATGCTAGAATTTTTCAATTAAGAGACGAATATCAAAAAGAAATTTTAAATAAAATAAAAAGTTGCCATTTATTTAAATTTCTTTAACAAACTTGCCAACCACATAACGAATATTGTGTTCTTATGGCTAATTAAGTTGACCTAAGCAAGATTTGAAGTACCAGTGTAAACCAAGCACAGGCCAGGCATAAAAAGTTATCGGAAAATAACTTGGGTCAGTTTATGGGCGCAGTAAAACAGTTGGGAAACCCAAACGAAGGCAGGTCAAGCAGCAAATGGCCAAGGAAACTTTAAGAGCAGAATAACATACGTATAGGCTGAACAACACCCCCATCCCTAGTTGACCATAAAAAGTTTAAATGCGCTGAACTGGCAGATGAAAACAGAAACAGAAAGGCCAGATGAGAAAAAATATATAAAATGCAGCAAAGGGCATACACAACTCTACGGAAAACTGAAGCACAACACAAATTGTAAAAAAAGCTACAAACTTTTGTAATTGGACAGTGCAAGAGAAAACTGAGAAAACAAAATATGAGAACGAAATCATAAAGGCAGGAAACGGCAGTGCCGAAATGAAATATTGTTGCAGTTTGTTTGGCTCGAACAACATGCAACATGAGAGGCAAACTAGCTGAACTTGAAGTAGCCACATCTAGAAACGCAAATAGCCGGAAAAGCCAACAGCCAGATAAATGTCCGGCTGGCATCCTTAAGTGTGGCTCAGTGTGCAGCTTGTGTAAGTTTTAAATGCGAATTTTTGGCTTCATCACACACAAACTCAAACCCCCTTCTGCTGGTTTTCTTACCCTACTGAGACCATATCATTATTCATTTGTGGTTGAGCACAATTAATGAGCTCGACTGGGACAGAGGCGACTACTACTGTAACTACTGTGGTCTCTTTGAAGTGGTTTGGCTTGAAAATGAACTTGTTACGTATTGTCCGGTTAGTTGACTCTGCAAACTGAAATGAGGACAAATGGCGAAACCTTCAGCTTGTGGACTTTGCATAATTTGGGTGGATAATATTTAAGGGCATGGCTTCAAAACGAGACCAGCTGACAAAGTTTTACTTACATACGCAACAAATTGAGGTTTTCACCTGAGACTACAAAATAATATGGAATGAAGTAATAATTTGGTTGCTGTGCATTTCTTTAAAGTCAAATTATTTAATGAAACGGAATCCCTTGATATAGAAGCAATAGCTTAATTTCTATTTAATTTCCGTTTATTACCTAGTTGAAAACAAATCAATAAAGTGCAATTGTGCCCAACTGGTTTCCAATGACTACCTACCAAATCAATAAATGGCTTCGTAATTGGGTCAAAAGCAAGGGAAACCTGCGGAGTCGATAAGACCACATCAATTAAATAACTCACTATATCTGTACAGTGAAATTCCTGCCCAAAACTTATTAATTTATTTGAATAATGCTTCATATGTGCAAGTCAATCATAGTTCCATTTCACAGGACTCTCTGCGTAGTTCTGACAGAAAATGCCAATTTGAATGCAGTTTCCATCAATAGATCAAAAACAACAACCATCAAGAGTGCTCAAAGTGCTCTTGGCTTTGAAGCCCGAGTGATCTGATGTGAGTGTGTGCGCACCGTGATTCCCATTCAGTGGGTTTTGTTTGTGTTTGTCGTAGCCACGCACGATTAGACGGCTGAAAAGTTCGCTTCATGCTCGTTTAGAGTGCGGGGAAAGTGGAAAATTGCCATGAGTACGTTTGTTCAGTGTTTGCTTTTATTTGCGGCATACAGTGCAATAGTAACATGCGGGATACCTTTGTGGTTCAGATAAATCCAAGCCTTGCCAGGAACTATGGTGGTCTGATGGGGCAAAGCAAAATGCATTTCGCTACATTCCACACAAGGCACAACCAGCACAACTGCATATTTTCATCAGCACTTCAGCCATAAAGAAAAATTGAATTTCTTTCCCAAGCGCACAAAAAATTGATGAAGTGCATCGCATGCGAATCATAGTACTGACAGTGCATAAGTATATGAACGCCATGAGAGCTAAACTTAGTATGTGTGAATGAGTGACGATGATTACATATACGAACATGATGTTCGTAGGAGTAGATGCCACATAGCGGAGCAACCCCAAAAATTAGATTCACTTGCAACAACGAAACACGCCATTTTGCACGCCATCTATTTTTTATGGTTGATGAAAAAGAGAGGGGTGCCCAAAAAGGAGAGCAAGAGGCAAAGCGCGAGTAGCAGCTGCTTATCGGCACACATCCTGCACACGTTGTTTGCCTCCTCCGTTATCCTTCCATATTCTGGTATATTGCTGCAGCACAGTGCCTTCCATTTGTTTGCCTCGCATTTTCCCTCTGTTTGCTCATCTGCTTTGCTGGTTGATGTTGCAGCAGAAAAGACAACAAGTTGCACAGAAAAACTACAAGGAGCTGTCTGCTGTCTCCTGGCTGTACGTTGTCTCCTTGCAATGCTGGTGTTTGCATTTCTAGTGTAAAGTTAACATTTCTTGTTAGTGAAAAATTGCAACAGCTTTGACACCATTGTGTATTCTTTAGAAAAATATGGGAAAATTCTGCAATAAGCTTGGAAAAATGTATCGATATTAAAGCATTAGAAGGGCATGCACAGTAATGTACTGTAACTTTTAAAATTCCGTAGCGATAGGTTTAAGCCACTGAAAATACTTTAATATCTCATGACTATTGACACTTTTCAATAGCCGGTTTTGTTGAAGGTTCCTGAAATGCCTTCGTTCACTGGTATCCGTATGATAAATTGAGCTGCTGCCCTGCATGTAAAATTCATGTCTGTTCTATTCTCTGGAGTGCTGTTTACTTTTCCTACACCCTTTCCCTCTTATCCTACGGCAACTTAACGAACCAACAAACACAATCTTCACTTCTCTTGCCTGTTGCATGAATACGTGGAAAGGCGAAATGTCAAGCTGGTTAACTTGGTATGGGGTTGCATATATCCAGAAATACAAAGATCAAAATTGGAAAATTAATTGCATTCAGGCGTAAATCACAGGAGAGCTTATTCTATTTTGTCAATTTGTTTTGTAGATAGTCTGTTCATGGCACAATTTAATGTTATTAGCAATCTCCAAAGTGCTTCTATTAGTTGAATATATAGCACACAACAAAAAGTAGAATGAGCTGTGAAGTAAGAATTGCTGTCAAGGCAAACTTCGACAAGCATTTTGTGGGTCAAGCAAACAACAACAGGAAGAACAACAAATCCTCTGATATCGATTAACTTAAGCAACACGTACTAAATTTTTATTGAATTGGCCATAGGGGAGTTAAGTCAGAAAAACAAAACGGAACGAACAAAAATGGGGAAAAAGGCAAGCAAACAAAGCAAACAAACTTGACGGGAAGTTCAGAGTGAAACAAGCACAATAACAGACCCATTACTACTTAGACAGACACACATACTTATACTAATAAACTATTGAATATATTGTCATGTATGGCATCAATAAGTGAAACAGATAAAACAAAAAAATAAAAAAAAACAAAAGAACCCAACAACAAAACAGCAATAAATTATTATGCCGAAATTATATAAATTATATATATTTTAATGCGTAATCAATGGAAGTACGTAAAATTTAATATAGGAAATTTTCTAACTATACTTTTACAACTATTAATTTCTTAAAGCTGAAACATTTTGCTAACATGTTGTTGAATTGCTGCTGAATTCACCCAACACAGCTTCAATAAAATGCCATATTTCGTTGGCCGCCTCCTACTCTGACTTCCACTCTCAAGTCGGAGCATGTCAATTGCATCATTAATAATGGCATTTGCCACGAGCCCATTGAAACCGCTCCTAAGTTCAGTTCAGTCCATATGCCTACCCATACATTATGATACGTGCCCAAGTCTATGTCCTGTTTCTTGACTAATGGCTACCATTTTCATACATATATGCCATCTGCTATTCGCCGTATACCAAGAGGTTTACGGACAATGAACTCCAGCTCAGTGCCACGAGAAGTAGCTACATCAACTGAATAGAAGAGCTTGGTTTGTAGATACCCCAAGATCCCTCCTGCATAAGTGAGAACGTGATCTGCATTGCAAATCAGCTCCACCTCCTATTATATTCCACCTCTAATACTCTTCACCTTTCGACGAACATGCTTAACACTCGTATATGTCATTTTTCAATTAACTACAATTAAATTCTGTAAATGATTTGCTGTCGTCTCATAAACACTTCTTATGCGCAATTTAACGAATTAACAAGTCTACAGAGCCTGCCAAAGGTATTCCCTTTGCTTCAACTTTCTGCTCGCTCTTCGATCTGCAGGTAACCACAAAATAAGAAAGATTTATGAGCCGACACTCGAGTGTACTATATTCTCTCGTTAATAACAGAAAAATTTACGCATTATGTTGCCACAAACACATGCCTCATTCCTCCACTCCTTCTAGTACATTTTCCCTACACTCTTCGATAAGGCGCCTGTTCGAAACAGGCATGAGCCATAAATATGCGGATGTATACTTTGGTTAAGAGTCTCTACTCATGGGTATAGGTGTTTAGGTGCAAGAGAGTGTGTGTGTGATGTGTGTGTTTTGTTACATCCTAATTACATTTTAATGCCAAGGCATTTCGCACTTTTTATGCCAAACATTAGGGGTTTGTTCTTCCTCTTCAGTATCTACAAATGAGCTTTTAAGGTAGAAGAGTTTCAGTTGGAAAAGCCTAAAACAAACTTAACTTTAATGTAATCAACAGGATATATATTTCCATATGGTAAAATTTGGATAACAAATATTAAGTTACATAGACCATTACTTTTTTGTACGTTTGGAAGACAGTCCACATTGCATTTAGCATTGAGTTGAACATATAAATGGAATACCAAGACAAATTGTGACGTTATAATATATTCTATTTGAGAAACAAGACTTTATCAACTGCTAAGGAATTTACTCACACTTTACATTGGATTTATTCTATTCAAGAATTGATTTAAATCAGTTGAGCGAAGAAGGCGTTCTCCACTTTACGCCTGCAAATGCCACAAGCAACAATAACAGCAACAATGTTCAAAGCAGCAGGCTGTAAAATTAGAAAACTTCTCTCTGGCATACAAATGAAGCGTCTAAATTGTCCTCTTCCTATTCCCCCTCACCATTCACACCTCCTTCACTTCTTTGCCTCTAGAGTCAACAATTGTCCTCTTAGCAGGCAATAACCCACGCCTAAATTCATTGCGAGAAGTATGCTCCAAGGATCTGCTCCAATTGGATGACAGTCTGGCCCAGACTTTTATTGCGGCCCGTGATTGCCCCAACAGCCGGTGAGGAGCGCACAATAGATACGTAATTGTAACGGAAATAGTTGGACTGGAATCAGAAATGCGAAAAGCACTGCCACATGCTCTTGGCGCCTTTCCAAATGCTCCTCCCAGCTGTTGTCTGCTAATAGTCATAGTTTCGGAGGCAAGACGGAGACAAAGAGAGACAGCGAGAGAGTGAGAGCTGTTTTTTCAGTCTTCATTTGCGCTGAACCATTTTAATATTTAAAACATCATTCAGAAAGCGAAAATAGCGCAGCCAAGAATTTTACGAGCAGACTGAATAATTCAGCAGGCGACAATAATAATAGTTAGGATATGCCCTGCCACAACCTGTACCTCACAAACCACTCTGTTAGCTTAAGTGCTTTGCCTGTGAAAATCCTTAGAAAACTCACACACACTGCGACAAGTGGAGTTGATTCTAGGCAGGACTAGCTTACAACTGAACCAAGATATCAATGAAGTACTCTTGAGGCTCAAACAGCATTGAGCATTGAGGGGGATGGGTTCGCTGCCAGGTAGAATTTAATATGCAAATTAAAGTGCAGCCAGGTGAGATGTTGGATTCAAACTGAGACTGAGCTGAGCACACGAATGTTAATTCTCTGCCTAAGTCTAAGGCGCTCTGAAGTATTCAAACCCAAACGCAAACTCAAATCTTCTGTAGCGAACTCTTTAATTCGTTTGGCGAATGTTGCGCATACGCCACGTGTGCCCAAGGACAGCACAAGCAGAGCTGATGCCAAAGTGTATGTGTTGTGCCCAGAGCCATAAATTTTGCTGGTTGAGGCATGTCTAAATTCAAATTTAGTTTACTTGGTTGGCACAGAAATCATTTGTATGGGTTTCACCAGCTGCCCTGGCAAGCGGATATAGTCACAGGAGGAAACACAAAGAGTCTCCGTCCGGCTGTTGTGGCATTTGTTTTGATGAAATGCAAATTTATAAGCAGAAAACTTGAATTGAGTTGCAGACAAAACAGAGAATACGGAAAACCATCGTAATAAATACGAAAAGAGCAAATGAAACAAATGATATGCATGACTTTCAACAAAGTTGCAAAAGCAGCCAAGTTTAAGAAAAAATCGTATTAAAGATTTTGCGTTGAATCTAATCATAAATATAGTAGTAAATGCAAAACATAAAATATTTGCTATTCTTAATACTCTTTAGAGCACCCACAAAGACACACCGTCAACTAGTTAAGCGTGAGTCAATGAGAATCTATGGAATATTTAACAAAACAATGGATGTTAATGCCTTTAATATCCCAAGAGAATGAGACTACTCTGGTATGCAACAATATAAAACCTAATTCAACACCCACATCTCGAGCTGTATGTTTGTTATCATTACTACAAGATGAAAACCATAATGACTTTTGTCTTCAACAATTTAAAGATATTTTGTTGCTAAATATATTAATTATATCTAAGCCCTAGTAGCGACTACGAAAGCTGAAACACAGTCAAGACTCTATCTAAATAGAAGTAACAGCTACCTGGCCAACCTCTTGTTGGGTCTTTTTATCTGCTTATCATTGGATAAATCCGTTTATTGTAAGTCCCCTTTAATTGAAACCAGAAACCTTCTGTCAAGGTCCATGTCAGACTGAAAGACATCCATACAATGAGCATAAATGCAATACAGTCTGTTATCCAAATCTGAATGGCATAAGCGTTACCTTTTCATATTCAATCTGACATTGAGAAATCAAGTCAATTCCCGACTTGTGTCCCTCATTTCTCTCTTTGCCACAGAAACATGGAAATTCTTTGCAAAGTACAATTCTCGAGGAAAACTCGCACGTTGATTTTAGCACGAAAATCCTTTTCACAGCTCCACAGCTCTTCTCATGGCTCCTTCACTTTCTATTTCTGAGGGAGGCTGCCATTTTTTCACCTGCTAGCTTGCAACAGAGCAGGGAATGTTTTGCGGTTCTTGGGTTTTAGGTATTTCGTCAGCTACTGAGAATGAATTGTATTTCGTTTCAAATTCACATCAATTTCCAAATCTGCTTTCTCGTTTCCTGACCTTGCGTAGTATATCTCCGGGGATACAAAGTGATGGGGCAATGGAAATAACATGTTTCTGTACTCGATTCAGGGACTGGGAAAGAGTGAATGATAGGGAGTGAGATCGAGAGAATGGCAGAGGGAGGGGAAAGGTTGTTGGCAAATTGTTTAGCAGTTTAAATCGCTTGCAATCAATTCTCAAATTGCCGGCTGTTAAAATGATAAACGTTCTGTTGGGCTGATAGACTTTTTCTATTCAGTGTACAATACCTGAGTGGTTGCTATGGGCTCAGAGGGAAGCAAGAGGTCAGAAACCACTGCAAAGCTTTTGCGGTTGGTGAAGTTATGTAGAATCGCATTGGTGTTAA
>JAWNNJ010000696.1:0-25146 GCA_035045125.1 Hypselothyrea guttata | reverse complement strand
CCAAATTGCTTCTGTCCATGTCAATATATTGTTTATTATACTAAAAGCAATGATACTACTTCCCTTTACCGGATATACGGATAACATAAAAAAAAACCGCTGTAGATATTGCGGATTGATAAATTCTTAATGAAAATTCCCAAAAAAATGTTTGCGCAGAAAACACAGACCAGAGCCAAAAATCAAACAGAAGCCAGAAATACCAAGGCAGGCCAGGAATATATTGAGCTGCAGTTGCCGGATTATAAAGGGGCGAGCCTACTTTACTAATCAGCCAGTTTTATAGCTGGCATTTAGTTTTGTTAGTTTTGTGACAAATACTTTAGATATTTGCGCACAAGTAGCCAAAGTAGCGAGAAGCAGAAAGTAATCCCGTCCGGAATCTTGAGCAGACGTTTAACCCTTTTGCCTGCACGCCAACCCTTTCGCCGGATAAAGTGGCAACGCCCGCCGTCCACGCCCCGATAATCGCCGATCGCTGATCGTCGAGTCCTTCCGCGTAGCGCTCGGAGAGACAGCAATAGCTAGCGAAAGAGTAGGAAAGTCGTAGCTGAAGTAGGACCAGAGGTCTGTGCATTATTTTGATAAACTCGATGGCACTTTAACCGCAGGATTAGCGTGTTTGTTCAACGGATCAACGCGATGCATGCAAACAGAGGCGTTGGACTACCTACTACTGTCCCTCTCTCTCTCCCTCTTCCCCTCTCTCTCTCCCACGGACTGTCCTTTTGCGCGGGTGTATCTAAGCCATATTTGGAAATGCGAACGGGTTAAGGGTTCCGGCTGCCATTGTGCGCTTCCGTTGTTTATATTGTCTGTTTACATGCACCGACACCGTGCAGGCATCCGGCGTATACCTTTGAGCCGCAGTTAACCCTCCCTGCACAGAAGCCAAATTTTGCTACAAATTGGTCCTACCTACGCCCCGGTATCGCCTCAAGGACCGATCTACCGACGAAGAACCGGATTAAAGGATCTATCCTGCATTTCTACCTGTCCGTCTGTCCGCCTGTCCGTCTATCCCTATGTCTGTCTACCCGAATTTACTGCTAGCTTAGCTTAGCGCGTATTAATCTGATTTCCCTGCACTTTGCCCGTGCATTCACATTTTTCGCCCTAATCGCCGCGTCTCAGATTAAAGCCATGCCGAAAGTAAAGGGTTAAGAAAAAGGGTTAAGGGTTTTCGGCTCTGTCCAGGCGACATCTGATTTCGTTTAAGGCGCAACACAATCCCGTTAAACACTTGGCAAACTGTTTCGCTTACAGTTTACAATTTTAGCTATATATTTACAGTTAGTTTGCTTTTTTGCCCCCTCTCTCTCTGCCTCCCTCTCGCTCTATTTCTCTTTCCCACCCTGCCTCTATAAATTGGCCAAATTTTGTGGAAATCACGCGTTGCAGCTTTTCCGGTTTACGGCTACATCGGACATCGGACAACGGACAGTCTGGACACCGTTAATGTTGCCGTTGTTGCCGTTGTTGTTGTTATTATTATTGTGTGTTTCGTTTTGCAAATAAACAGCCAAACGAGTGTGCTACAAGTGAGCTGGCTGAGGGGCGGGGGGAGCGGACTTACGGCTAGGTTAAGCGTATGGTTAACAGCAGGGGGTGAGCAGCAGCAAACGGAGAAAGCTAGCGCTTCAGTGTATACTCTTGCCAAAAAAAAAATGTACACTGATAAAAATTTACATGATGAATTATATAACATTAGAATTTTAAGCTCTTCCTACTTGTCGTTTTATACCCTATACACTTTGAAAAATGGATAAAAAGGGGTTAATAACTTTGTTTTATTAAAACTTTTTAAAATAATTTGAATGTAACAAACATAACTATAATATAACTAGCTCTAATCTAGGTGTTCAGACAGACGGACAGACTGACAGACGGACAGACGGACATGGCTATATCGACTCGACTTGTCGTCCTGATCAAGAATATATATACCTTGTGGGGTCTGCCACGTCTTCTTCTTGGTGTTACACACATATCCTCTTTGCACTAAGTTAATAGACCCTCTTTACTTTTTTAAAGTAAAGTGTCTAAAGATAAATAATAAAATATTAAATACTAATAAAATAGACTATTAAAAATATATAGAATATGTAAAAAAAAGTTATCAACCCTGTTTTTCCCATTTTTCAAATGGGCACAGGGTATAAAAACAAATATATGTACCTAAGAGCAAACACAATAATAAAATAAAATAAATAATAATTTTAATTTAAGAAATTAAACTTTGTACTAAAAACTTAAAATAAAAAATTTTTAAAAATAAATATGCTCAAGAGCAAATAAAGTAATTAAATAATGGCTTTACATGACAATAAAAACCAAGATATTAAACCTATTTTTGACCCATTATCAATGGGTAGAGGATATAGAAAATTATTTTATTATTAAAGAATAATTATGAATAAATTACAAACACTAAACAGTTTTAAGTAAATTTAAAATGCATACAATTCTTATACACAAACGCTTTGTAAATTAAATTAAGAAAAATGAATAGTTAAAATAATGAGAATAAAAAATAAAAATAAAATAAAAAAAAATTTTAAAAATTTGAATTTGAATTTTAAATTTTAAATTTTTAATTTATATTTATTATTTATTATTGAACATTTTACAGCCTAAATACCTCTTCTTTGGCTTTCTATATTGAATTAATTAGAATGAATTCTGTTTACAATCTTAAATAAAAATGTATTGTATATGTATTAATTTTACTCTGTAGATTCTATTATTTGTATATTGTATTTAAAAAAAACTTTTATAAATTCGTTTTAAATTTTGAGAATTTTTTTGGAAGCCCAGGAGAGCAATACCCTTACTTTTTGGCTGCCCCTGCCGCACCCCCTGATAGCTGTGAGCAGAGTAAGCACCCCTTTTGGTGCAACACTTGTTAATTGTTGACAATGTGTTATAAACTGATTTACACGCATTTAACGAAAAAGAAACACTGCCAAAACTCACGCAGCGCCAGCAACAACAACAACAACAGCAACAACACCCGCAACCCGCAACTGATGAGAAGTGAGGAGAAGTAAGGGGAATGTGGAGGACGTTGTTAGCGTCGACGGCAACCGCTTAGATGTCATCGTTAGCTCATGTTGCGACAGGGAAATGCCACGGCAGAGAGGGGGGCACTGGCGACAGGGGAAGAGAACTGAGGATTGGGAACTGGGAACTGGGAACTGGGAACTGGTCGCGTGCGCCACGCGAGGGTGGCAACTTGAAGGGGCAAGCAGCACGATTTGTGGTGCAGTGGTGCGTTGTGGTGTGGCGTTGTTTGTGTGTTAATGAACTGCGTAACAATTAATGGCAGCAGCAGCAGCAACAGCAGCAACAACAAGCACCAATAAAGCGCAACAGTGCAAGTGAAGGAGGGGGGGGGTGCAGCAGAGAGAGGCAGAGCGGAGGCAGGGCAGCTGGAGGCACAGCAGAAAGTCAGTGGCAACACTCTGGACACTGCTGCGGGCACATTTGCGGATTTATTGGACCATAGAGGTACACAGAGAAAGAGAGAGAGAGAGAGAGAGAGAGAGAGAGAGAGAGAGAGAGAGAGAGAGAGAGAGAAAGAGATAGAGAGAGAGAATATTAGACAGAGAGTGCATATTAGAGAGAGAAAGTAATAGAGTTGCACTGTGAGAAAAACCAAGAGCAATCGCACTTAAATCAAGAATTTCTGATGTTCAAAGTTCAATGAGCCACAAAATGCTTTACTCAAGAAAGAAATTCTTCAGTTAAATTCACGAGTTTCATAAAAAATTTTATTTATATATTAACCAGCATTTAAAATGGAAATAAGATACGATTCTTACTTGATTAAATCCTTCCAGTCTTTGCTTTTAATTTGAACTAAACCCAGTTGTTCGCCCTAAAAAATTTGAATCCATTTATGATTCTATGCGGACTGGTACTGGAATTCTAAAACAAAACAAGTTTTATTTAGGAACTTATTTAGAACAAATCATTCATTTCTCTGAGTGTAGAGTTTTAAATAGAGAGTGAGCACGCTTTTTATGCTGGTGCCTGATGCCATAGGCTGTGGTCAACTCCAACACTTGGCACTGATCCCAATCAATTTAATTGAGCCTCAGGCGTCTGCCCTTTGAACTCGCTGTCTACACTGCAAAGAAATACTAAGACTGCTTTAAGAATGTTATATTTTAACTAACAATGTTTTACTTATTATTAAAATATATATAGTTATTATTAGTATTAAATATATAGTTATATTTATTAAGGCACTTGGGAAAAAGAAATAAAATTATAAATGTTAAACAACATACAAATTTTCTAGAATTTGTTGTACTATTTTATATAATTCTATGACTACATTTTCTATAATTATGTATTATATTGTGCGTTTTAATTCATATTTGATTTGCTTATGAAATTTTCTTTTAATTTTAACGTTTTAGTTGGAATTAATTTCAAATAAGTATTATTAAAAACAAATAATTAACTTATAAATACACCTGCTATTTGTGTTAAAATTCTAGTTATTATTTAAATAAAAATTTTTAATCAAGACTCAAGAAAGTAAAAAAAAATATAAATAAGATATAGGAGAACTTGGATATTTAAAATATTTCTTTCTAATTTTTATTTGAGTGTAGATTTAAAATTGTTGTACTTCTATTACGCACAGTGTACAGTTTCAACTTGATAGAACTTGAGGCAAATTTACTTTGAAACGCTTCCAAATACTTGCAACTTAAGCCGTAAGTTTTGGCAATAAAATCTGTAAACCAATCGAATCATATATGAATATATACATATATCAATATATATGTATATATTGTATATCAACTGAAAGACAGACCAAAGTTCAACTGGCAAGACGCTGTCATGTCTTGTCAACCCGGTTGAACTCACTTCCGCTGCAGAGTAATCAAGTGATTCAGGCAGCTGGGTGAGTACTCGAAGTACTCGAACTTTTGAGTACTACGACAATTCGTATTGTTGCTCATTCATAATTCGTTTTAATTGTGCGCGTATTTCTTAGATTGCACTCACAATTGGCCAGCAGAGCCAAAGGTCCAACTAGCGTAGTATTCATATTCATTCATTCATTCATGCGTGCATTCGTTTATTTATTTATTATGCGGAATTGGTTCCAGAGGTCTGGACCAGAGTCAAAGTCTCTGGTGCCCTCCAATGCGATGTGTGGCGCGTAAATTAACTTAATTGAAATTCGGGTCAACAGAGAGGCCAAGATAATGAAAGAAACTAATTAAAGAGCAACTCTCGAACGATCCCCCCCTCACAACCCCCTCTCAAACTTGCCTTGTCACCTAGAGTAGTGGCTACCCACATGCTGGCAGTTTGTTAAATATTTTCAAATATTTTCACTACTCGGCAGCTACAATTTCATGATTGCTCTTGTTATTGTTGCTATTATTTGATTATTTGTGCACGCTGCCCATGGGTTAACAATTATTTTATTAATAAATATTTGAATGTGCTGCCCTCATCTATGGCTGTATGACCAAAACTGGGCAACCACATCACAATCAATTAAAAATACATTTTGTGGTCAGTTCTCCGTACACTCGGGGGTACGTAGAGCATTAGATAGAGCTGACACACCCAACATAACTTGCTAGGCTTCCAGCTGAAACCCAGTCTCGATTTTCGATCGATAATGTCAGCTATAATGCATAATTCAGAATTTAAAATACCTAGTCTAGGCTGTTTAACGTCAGTTTGTAGGTCAATCTGTTCTACCTTAAGCATAAATCAATTGATTTAACTTTGACATTTCTATATATACTTGGTTATTTGTTTCAATTTCTGACTTATGCAAGTGCAGCCTACTTTTAACACTGGTAATTTTCGTCATATAAAGTATTTTAATATCAAACCATATATTATTGTAGTAGAAGGTCATTAAAACGGTTCAATGTCTAAAATTAGTTTCAAAATTATTAGGTGTATAAAGTGAAATAAAGTTTTTGAGTAAAACTTTATATTACAAAATTTTTCCTACTTTATATTAAAATTTTTTCCTAAAATTACACTGTTTAGACACAAAATTTTATTCCACGCCCAAAAATAAAAGTTATATTTTGACTACTTAAAATTAGGTCGAAAAACATATGAGGATATTTTAATTTTAGATCGAAAGCACTTTTAAAATGTTGAAAATCCTTGAACAAACTAAAATGTATTTTTTATGAAAAATAAACACAAGGTTTTTCTAATTTTAGTAAAATATTAGGTTAAATTAAATTTTGTTTTTAATAGCAAGCTATTTAAAAGTTTAAAAAGTCTTGGACAACATTTTAATATGTTTTTTCTTTTTTCCAATGTGGAAATAAATTTCCCCAATTAGTACTCTAGCATGAATTTAAAATACTCAACATTGAAGGCCAAATATCTTGGCTAACTTTAACTTTTAAAGTAAATGGTTGTTAAACGTTCTTAGAATTACAGTTTTTCCAAATAAGCAGCTTTTTATTATATATCTAAAAACATATTCTCAAAAAAAAGGATAAGAAATATTTTTGACCAAAATAGATTGGATAAATTTAAAATTCTTTAAGTAAAGTCTGTATTTGTTAGCATTTACAACTTATAAATACTTATAATACTTAGAGGTTTTGACTAAAATTCTAATATTAAATTAATTTAAATTATATAAATTTGGTTTAAAAAAAAGTGAAGAAAAAAAACCAAGGAAAATATTTTCTAATGCCCTGGCTGTCTTAATAACTTTAGGCTTCTTATTCATATTTCTATGTAGGGCGGATTATGTTGATACTCAACACATTCCATACTCCCGTTCTGAACAAACTCGTCCAGCTCAGCCTAAACAAATGTCAGGAAACTATCTTGGGTTTCAAGCACTGCATCCTTGCCAAACAAAAGCGACTAAGACCAAAACGCGTTTGGGTTAAACCTGGGTGCAAACAAAGCGGCTAACTAACCGATCTATATACAATATATATAAAATATTTATGCCCAACTGCAACACATACAGATACAGATACAATTAGAGAGGGAGAGCGAGAGGGATAGAGATGGGCGATGGGCTTGAATCATTAATGAAACTAGGCTTAGATTACCGAGCATGCAGCAGAGAAAGAAGAGTAAGGAGAAATTTGCAGTTGGTAAATGCCGAAAAAAGTGTAACAAACGGCACACGCAGTAGGGACAACATGCTGGGAGGGAGGACGAGAGATGCCAACGATAGACCGATAGACCCAAGGGTAATCAGCTTGGGCATCTGGATGTGCTGCTAGACTGAACGGATGCTGCTCTTTCGACATCGTAATCCCTGCACTTAACCCGGGTAATAAGATAAGTAAGGCAGATACCAGTAGAAGACAATACGAGTACGTTTTCGGCTTGTTATCTTTGTAAATTGCATGTCGAGCACTTAAGCCAATTCAAGTCGTACCTGGTTAAGACATTTTTGCGCGTGCTACTTTTCCCTATCTCTCCCGGTTTCTCAGGTCTTTGATACAGTTTAACAAATCCAGCTCATGTGTGCGATGAACCAATAATTCCACAATGCCCTCAGACCTCAAAACAATCAACACAATCATCTACCCGAGCCGCAATCGTCTTAGGTCTTAGTCTGAGCACTGCTTTAGCGACTTAGAGCATGAGCGGTCTCGAGCGGAGGGTTTAGGTAAGTGGATTCCATTACGAATCCAATTCAGTAAGTCCACAGCACCGACCGACATTGTAATTGAAAAATGTGTTAAATGTATAATGCGCTGATCCAAAACTATTTCAATAACAAGCTGTTACTTAAGCCAGGGCAACTCAACTCAACTGCCCAAATACCCAATCAAACAATGAACCGTTTTCGGTTCTCCGTTCTCCTATCCGTTTCCTTTTCCTTTACCAGCTCTAGTTTCTGCTACAGCCTTCAAAGCCTTTTGTCTAATCATATACAAAGTTCCCATATCTTAAGTCCCGGCTAAGCATGCGTTGTATACGCAAAATATATGATGGTCCTCGGCTCTACGTATGGGCCGGAAGGTGTTTTAACTCTTGCCGTGGTTTAAGCTACCAAACATCCATAAACAAAGAGCTCTGGCGTATCTAGTAAAGCAGCAAGCTAAAGGATTTGATCGGCAAATAAAGTGAGCAGCAAGAAAATCATTACCAAGTACACTTGGCGTTACCCAGCCTAAGCTCTATTAGAGGTTTATTTCAGAAATTTTCTCAGTTAAGGGTGCTTTTTTTTTAACCCTAAGACACGTGTCAAATTATGTTGGATTTGGCATTTTTCAAATCAATCGGAAAATAAACAAATATAAAATGGAAAGCTTAAGAGGGATAACGAGTGCGTTGGACCAGCGAGAGGTGGACCAGCGAGTGTTCGTCCAGTGAGAGTTTGGCCAGTTACGTAGTGAGAGTTGGGCCAGCAAGAGGTGGGCGAACGAGAGTTCGGTCAATGAGAGTTCGACCTACGAGAGTGCGACCTACGAGAGTGCGACCTACGAGAGTTGGGCTAGAGAGAGTTGGACAAGCGAGAGTTGGGCTAGCGAGAGTTGGACAAACGAGACTTGGATCAGCGAGACTTGGAACAACTAGAGTTGCGCTAGCGAGAGGTAGGCAGCGATTGGCGGAAATTTTGGAAATATTCTGATAAAGGTGCGAAAGACAACTTTTTGTCCACTTTCAAGTCTATTATATTTGGGAATTAATGATATTTTTGGGATTTCTATACAGTATAAAATAGCCAAACTTTTATAAGCTTTCTAAACTAAAAAACCAAGAGCTAACTACAAGCCAGATCAAGTAATTCAGTTATTTACTAACCATTTTGATATTGTGATCTCATTAAACTGGGAGTCAAAGCAACTTCCAACTTTACGGATTCGAAAATAAGTTTAATTTTTAATTTGCAGCCAAAAGCGGTTGAAATGCTGCTTGGCACCCTATAAAACTGGCCGCTAATCGTTTCAATAACATGATTTACCAACAGCAAACAACAAAACACACCCAAAACAGATAAACAGTGGGGAATCGGACAATAATTTACAATTATTGAAAGTGGAAACAGAAGAAGCGGAGAAAGAAGTGGACGAATAAGAGGAAAATACGAGTATGATAATTGCTACCGATGCATTGATGCTCGCTCAATTTCCCCCCTGACTAACGATGATATTAATTATCATTTTCATTTACAAATCGCCTGCATATAGATAAAGCCGAAAGAAATGGAAACGAGTGAAAAGCGCAGTATTTATGACATGAAAATGCCTTGTTACGGCGTAAGAACTTGTTGATGCCGGATGGGATGGCATGGGATGGGATGGGATGGGATGGGATGGGATTGGATGATTATGATGATTGTTGTTGTTGATGCTCCGTTTTTCTCACATGTTTCACTCAAATGCGCACTTAAGCCGCCACATTTACACATATACGAGTATATTTATACACACAGACACACATGTCAAGTGATCAAAGAGCCTGCCGCAATGCGCGTTTCTAACTTGAAAATTTTCGAATATTTTGAAAATGAAGACATCAGCATAAGGTTCTCCAAACGATAGAAGAGAGGGAAAGAGAGAAAGACGCCCTCGCCAGGGGTTTAGAAAAAGTGGCCCTGGGTCGCAGAGTTTCGGAGTCGGTGCCCCTTTCTAGGCTTCTCATCTTTCACTTTTACCCAACAAAAAAAGGCATATTAGTTGAAAAATTGTATAACAAAAGTTAAGAAAAATTGTTGTGCACACACACACACACAGCAAATGGAAGTGTGCTCCTCTAGACAATGGCCCGGCCTGGCACCGTGCACCCCAGCAAGTAGGGTCCTGCAGGAATCGCCCGGGATTACCTGCGGTGCTCGGCACAGCTGGAGTTGTCACTGGGCATGTAAAGAGCCAAGAAATTGAGACAAGAACGTTGAGGGGGAACACGATGCTCGGCTTCAAACGGCATTTTGGGTTTGCCGACAGCAGCAAAACAACTAATTAAGTCAACAGGCAGCCAAAAATAGCCAACAAATGCACAGAAAAACAAAAAAGAAGGTTGCGTTAAAAAGGCTAAACCTGTGAGCTAAACAGCATTAAATAGCTGATAATCTCAGTAGCTAAAATAAAGGCTAAAGAAGGAATTTAAAGCAAAGCAGCTAAAAAAGGCTAAATATGTATAGCTGACAATCTCAGTAGCTATAAAAAAAAAGGCTAAAGAAGGAATTTAAAGCAAAGCAGCTAAAAATGCTAAATATGTATAGCTGACAATCTCAGTAGCTAAAAAAAGGCTAAAGAAAGGCAGCTCAGTAGCTAAAAAAAAGGCTCAAGAATTTAATTCAGGAATCGAAAGAAATACAATTTAGTTTTTATTTTTTCATTATTTTAAATGTTTTTTATTTTTGTATAATTTCTAATTTTTGCAGATTTGCAATATATGTACAATTTATGTTGCAACTGCAGCTGCAACTGTTGCTGTTGCAGCTGCAACTGTTGCTGCTGGCACTGGGGGCTGCTGCTCCAATTGTCGGCTGTCCAGGCCGGCGTGAGCCTTGCTATTGATATTGTTTATGTTTTTTCTGCTAAATACAATTATTTAGACGTCAAGAGGAGTGGTGTGTTTCCCGCTAAACTGCCAGATCGACAGCGGCCTATAACCCAAGCCTTGTCCCATTTAACCAAAACGCTGGGCGTGTTTTCCTTTGGTGGCGGCTGCTTAGCTGGAGGGGAATTTGCCAAAGAACTGCATGCGCTGGAAGAGTTCGGCGTTCATGTGCGCTCCCGGATAGCCCTGGAGTTGTGGAGCAGGAGGAGCGGGATGGGATGCGGGGGCAGCTGCTGCGGCGTATTGCAGCTGAGGCTGAGCGTAGGCAGCAGCAGCGGCAGTGGCCGCCTGATAGGCAGCGGGATTCATGCGCTGATAGAGGGCGGCAGCGGCGGCGGCGGCAAAGGGATGGCCGGGATAGCCGTATCCGGCTGGAGGGCCGTAGCCGCCGCCCAGCATGGGCGAGAAGATGGCCTGGCGATAGGCGGCGAGGCGGGAGCGGCTGGCGCCGGGATTCTTGCGACGCAGCTTGCCGGTGGTCTCGCCAATGAAGACCTCCTCGGCGGAGGGATCCAGAATCCAGTAGTTGCCCTTGCCGGGATCGTCGTAGCTGCGCGGGATTTTCGTGAAGCATTTGTTCAGGCTGAGATTGTGGCGTATGGAGTTCTGCCAGCCGCGCTTGTTCACCTTGAAGTACGGGAACCGATTGATCAGATACTGATAGATGCCGTTGAGGGTCAAACGCTGCTCGGGGCTGTCCTGTATGGCCATCATGATCAGCGCATTATAGCTATAAGGTGGCTTCTTGTTATCACTGCTGCTGGCATTGGGCTTGGATTTCTTGCTCAGCTGCTCGCTGCCATCGCTGTCCTCCTCGTCCAGCTCGATGTCCTCCTCGTCGTCGAACTCCTCCACGTCCAGCTTATCATTGTGCTGCGATGACAACGACTCGGCGGTGCTGCTCATGGGCGTGCTGGTGCGGGAGGGGCTATCGAAATCCTCCGAGGCCGACAGCTCGCCATCCGAGTTGGCATATGGATGTTGATATGTGGTTGGCAACGCCTCGTGTTTGATCAGTGTGGGCGCTGTGCTTGGTTTCTTGGCCAAAATGGCATCGATGGAGAAATTGCTTTTGAACTCCATTTCGCAAACACTTTTCACCATTTTTGCAAAATGTTTGTAATTTCTTTTTATTTTGAGTTTTCTTAATCTTTTAACTGTCTTTCTGCTGCACACACGAGAAAGTAACTGTTGCTGAGTTGTGCACGTTGCGAAGCGTAGCTCAAGACTGACTCTCTCTGCCGTTGAGGCGTGCTATTTATACCCCCGCAGGCAGAGAGCGCGCTCACCAACACACACACACACACACACACACACGCAGAGAGCCATGCGCGCTCTTTAGGTAAACGGAGTGAGACGGCACGACAGCTGCAGACTCCGCCTCTCGCACACACACACGCAAACCGGTTGTCAGACCATTTTGTTCCACTTGCCATCCACAGCAGCGGCAGCGCGAGCAAGAGAGAGAGAGCGAGAGAGCGAGCGCAGCGCTGTGTTTGTTTGTTGTTGCTGCTAACGTTGGGTTTGTTTTGGAACTTGTGGATGTTTATTTGCAGCCCTTGGCATGCCTTGGCGTCAAAATATCCATTACATCCAATCCAAACAGGGGTTGCTCAGCTCGCCTCGTCGCCTTGCCGCCTTGTAGGCGTATTGCATTTTCGCCAGCTAGCTGCCTCTCTTTCTACGCCAACACGCTATCTCTGTCTAGCACTGTTTGGCTCAGCTAATTGCCACAAAACAACAAACAACAACAAGCAAAGTGCTGCAAAGTGCTGCAAAGTACAGCAAGTAAATCCAATGCTTTTATCAAACTGCATCAAAATTCTCGGAACCTACCCGCTCCTAATCCAGTGCGGTTCCGTTGCAGGTCTAACATTTGGAGCTCCAGAGGCAGGTAAATCCGCAGCCGAAAGGGTTAAGGGATATTTGTTCTACTTTTCTAACCCGGATTAATTAATCGCGCTTTCTGAGAATTGCTTAACACTGGCGATTTCGCAGTTAGAGAATTTTGAGATTTTGTCAGAATTCAGTAGATCAAAGCAAAACATTTGGTTTCAAAGTAGAAAGTCGGTTTTATTTACAGACATTCTTGGGATTTGCATAGGCTTTTGAGACCGCAGTAATTTAAAGTAAAAGAGTTAAGATGACGAATTGAAATGATGATAAATAATTTTTGATACTTTTAAGATCGTAATTAAATTTTCAGCAATAGTTTATTTTGCCAAAACTTAGGCTAGAAAATTAAAGATCCCTTGAGTGTTTTACTGATTTGCGAAGTAGATAAATATACTATTCAATATTTGAAATAAATTTTGGTATAAGTAATTGCACCCTAAATGTGATGGATTTTTGGGTTTTTCTGGGTTTTCCCATATCCTTGCAGCGAATGCTGGACCTTAATTTTCTGTTTTCTTTAATTTGATTTCATATTTTAATCTTATTTTTTCCCCAGATTTTCTTTTCTTATCTTATATTATTAAATAATATGTTTAATTAAATTTTAATTTTAATTTTATTATTTTTAATTTTAATTTGTTATTTAATTTCTCTTAGTCGGCTGGTCTTAGTCGACTTTAAATAAATAAATAAATAACTCTAGCTTTTATAATTACAGAGATTAATTAATCAAGCCTCGAAACTTATAAATCAAATATTTATAAGATTTTCGATCATATACTTGGATAATGCAAATGGGTAACAAACAATGGTGTAACAGTCAAGATTTTTGATACCTCCCCTTTACAACTAACCGCAAAAAAAACCACAGCAGCCACAATTTTAAAGCAACCGATTTGTAATTTGACAGGTACGTAGCCTAGGGCATTCTTAATCGATGCTACGAATTTTATTACGATTGTATGAGAATCAGAAAAGATATGTAAGAGACAATTTGCTCGACTAGGCAGAGGAGGGTTTTTCGAATGCATACGCTTAGTGTATAATAAATTTAGTAATCTCACTGATCTGCTCAATATTTGATATGATATTGCTTTGTGTAAGATATATGTATAGTAAATTTGATAGATTTAGCTTCTATAATTACAGAGAACTATAAATAAAGGTGATGAAAAAAAGAATCAGATTCTTGCATAATGAAAATATACATAAAAAACCGCAAAGAACTCGATTTTGCTATACTTTCCAAACAAATGTGTAATATTATTATAATAGGGGATAAGAATTAGTATTATACAGATAGCCAAATATTTTACTAGAAATGAATTCTGAAAGCCGAGCCAGCACTTGCCAAAAGGCTTTTATGACACATATTTCTGGCTACCTGCGCCTGCGTCTAAATCCGGGCCAATAAAAAGGGATTAACTAGAGCAAGTTTACCTGGAAGTAAAGGCCCAGAATTCATTCAAATTACTTAACACCCGGATTTATCAATTAAGCCATGGATTAAGAGGGTAGATCATAAACGTCAAAGGGTAATGCAGAGACAGCAGTTCAGCTGCTCTACAGACCAGGCCAGGAAGGCCCTCACATGCCGTACAAAATCAAGAAATATATATATATATACCATATATTTGTACCAGGCGATCGATCATGTGTCCTGTGAGTGCATGAAATCGTCAAGTTCTACGGCACAAAAGGCCCGGAAAGTGCGAGTGTGTGGGCCGAGTTTATCATGCTACGAAGCGCAACAAATGCCACAGAGAATGTCCTTTTTATCACGCATTGAATATCCTGCTGTTGACGACAGCACGGTCGGACAGTCGGACGGAATATGAACTGTTGACAGGCCCGTTGCCCGTTGTACGGCCGTATATCGCACATTACGATCAATTATGAGACTCAATGCCCTCCAACGGCGTAGCGAAACGAAAACTTTCCCCAGGCCCAAGAACGGATGGACGGATGGACGGATGGCTGGTTGGATGGTTGGGTGGATGGATGGATGGATAGTCGGATGAATCTTGTGGCGTTAATTCAAAATTACATGCATATTGTTTGTGGCCACGGTGTCTGCGTTTCTGCATTCTACGTGGAATTTCACCAATTGCGAATACGCATTTTTTTAATACGTCAGGCGTGGCCGGACAGACGGACGGACGGACGGGCATGACAAGCGTAGTCATTGGCCTAAGTGTGGTCTGGCAATGAAACCATAATGTCAGCCAACAGGCGGCCAGATCAGCCACAGCTCAACGGGATCTTAACACCATGGAGCTACGACATTGATCACCAATCAGTAACTGTGACACATCCAACTCTATGGGTTTGGAATGCTCGAAAGTCACGGCTTAATCAGCGTGCTAAAGTTCATATTATTCACGCATTTTTAATAGGTACAAAACTGTATAACTAAATGACAGGGTGTTTATAATTTTATCATTTAAAATCATTGAAAATCATTTTAAATATAATTTATTCAATAATATAAATATAAATAAATAGACGAAAAACCCATAGTTCAAAAATTAAAATATGTATTTTAATTAAATATTACAAAAAGCCAGAGCGGAGCTGATCAGTCGAACGCACCCTACCTAAAATACCCAGTAATCTATAAATATATAAAAATATGAAACATATTTTTTTTTTTTGTGAAAATATAAAAATTTATTTACTTTATTTTATGGTATACTATTACTGTTATGTGTAGTAATTTATACCATATTTTTAAAATAATGAAATAAATTTTTTTTAAAGATTCTATACGAAGACCAGCAACAATACTTCTTCTAAATTTTTTGACCGTATCATGCTTCAATATTGTTTCTTTAATATCTTCTGTTTATCAACCGCTTTCAATGCGCTTTTTAAAACAGATCAATTTATAAATTGGTTTATGTTCGATATTACTTTTTTATTGTCCGATGCAATATTATTAAAATGAAATAATGTTGAATAAAATAAAAGTATATATATTTAAGCATAATAAAACTGCAACTGCCCAACATATGCAGCTCATGTGTAGGTGAAGTTAAGTATCCAAGCAGATCAAACGAAGCGAAAAACTACCAAAAACATACGAAAACCAAGAATAATAAAAAACGAGAACAATAATAATAATAAGAGCCGAAGGAAATGCTGCTACAAGTGGCCTTTGTTTTGAGCACTTGCTCGACAAATCAAATTTGAGTATATATATACTTATATAGTATACTATGTTATGGGATGTATGTAGATATTGGGGTATATGTATGTTTGTTATATGGCATGTTTTTGCTAGAACAATTGGGAAAATAAATCGAGCGAAAGTCAAGTGCAGACAATGAAGACGTCAGCGCTGTGGGTTATTAGAAGAAGACCGTCTTCATTGGCGTCGGCAGGCCACTTTGATATCTTAGACAACTTGACAAAACAATCAAAGCAACGCCAGCACGAACAACCAACAACCAACAACAACATCCAGCAACAACAACAACAACAACAACAAAACAAACATATGTTCAAATGACTGTCTATTAATTTGCGCCATAGTTTACTACTGTTAATGTACTTGTTGTTGTGCCGCTTCTTTTGCCCAAATATTGTGTACGTGTGCAGCAACAATAGTTGAGGGAGTAGGAGATATGTGGCAGACGCAGAGAAGCGGAGAAAAAGGCCAGAGAAAAAAGTAGGCAGCGCACTTTGACGCAGTAGTCCAATTGCCGATGATAATGATGCACTCAGTCGGCAAAAGTTGAAAGCGGTTCGGTAAAAGAAACCGATAGACCCCGCACCCCTCCGTCCACGTCCCTGTCTGCCTCTCAATCCCAGTAGAGAGGGATAAATGTAGATTTGAACGCCTCGAAATTTTCTCCATTTCTCTCGTTTTGCGGCTAAGCGGCTTCTCTCTCTTTCTCTTTGCTTTGCTCTTTACAAATTCGTTTAGTTCTTTCTTTTTGTGCGTGGGCAGAGTTCAACTAATTGAGTTGGAAATTTTCTTGTTCTTTTTTTATTTTCGCAAATGCCATGACCATTGGACCTGCTTCAAAGTAAATCGCCGCCCGACTTGCAACTGCAACTGCCACCATTTGGTGGCAAGCATGACTTTTTGACTTTTACCTACTGCCATGCCTACTTCAGGGCGTATTCTGCATCCTACAGCCTCATCCTGACGCATTTTGACAGCCGCGACAAAACTAATTGATTTCAAACCGGCTTAAAACGCTCGCCCACACAGGCGCAGACACTACAAAAAAAATACAAATAGCGAGAAAAAATGTAAAAAAAAACTAAAATAATATTTAAAGAAAATGTGTAGAAATATTTTAGATACAAAATTAGAAAAACTCTCATAGAATCACATGCAAGATTTTTATAAAATAAAAAAATTTATTTGTAAAAACAATTAATAATATTTGAATCAAAATATGTATAGATAAATTTTAAATAAATAAATAAATAAATAAATAAATAAATAAATAAAAAATCGATAAGTTATTAAAAATTATATAAAACGTACAATATCAAAACAAAAATTGTCCTCATAATTAAAAACATTTTAACAGGAAATATCTTCGGATACGGCCGAATATAGAATTAATTTAATGTGGAAAAAAAATGTTATAATAATAGTTTTTATGGTTTGCAACTAGCTAAAAAATAATTCGAATTATATTTTAAATATGAGCAAAGTTTTAAATTGTTATAGAAATTCAATAATAATAATTATTTAATATAACAATAAAAATTTCATGAACAAACTTTAATAAAGTCATGTAATAGTAGTAATATTTTTAATAATTCTTGTAGGAATTAAAATAAATTATTTTACTATAAGCATAAAAATAGCATAAAAAAACTCTTATTTATTTAGTTATATTATTATTTTTTATAAAATTATTTATTTTAATTTTTTTGGTTTGTTATTTATATAATGGTATTCTTTATAATAACTTTTACCATGGGTTATATCAATGTTTCCACAACAAATATACACAAATGTATATATATACTAGATCCAAATTAATTAAATGAATAAAGTCGGGCAATAATATTTCTATACCCTGTACTATTTTTATAATTATAATTATAACTACTAAGATATTTACAACAGTAAGCTGTTCCAGATATGTCATCGCTACTCCCAAATTGTCATCGGAAAACCTTTCTGCACTAAAACAGCCTAAATGTATAATTAAATGAATAAAGTTAGGCAATAATATTTCTATACCCAGTACTATTTTTATAATTTTTTACTACTAAGATATTTACAACAGTAAGCTGTACCAGATATGTCATCGCTACTCCCAAATTGTCATCGGAAAACCTTTCTGCACTAAAACACTCTAAAGAAGAGCCTATAAAATGTTCACATACGAGAGTATTCAGCTCCAATTTGCAACAGTTGAATATCAGTTTTTTCGAGATCATCAGGCAGCTGACACTACGCCACAGGATAACTTTGGAAATGGATATGTTTTCTACTAACGAGCAATTATCGCCGGCTCCCAGGCGTTATACCCTGCACTAAAGTCACTCTCAGACAAAGCAATACGCACACATATAGAGGCTAGGGCATAGGAAGCCAGGCTGTACGGCTCTATTCTCATCAGGCCAATTCGCTACGCTTTGGGGGGGAGTACGAGTCCAAAAACTGTACAGAGTGTACACTGTACACTGCATTGTTAGCACACAATGGATGAAAATATTTTCGTCCTGTTGTCAAATGATTGCATTTAATGTATCGAAATCTGTGTGACGAATCAATTTACAATCGTTTCGGCTCTGGTTCCTATTTTTCCCCCTCCGAGTGAGAAACTAACAACCAGTTGCCTTTATAATTCGATCACCATGGCCCTGTATCCTGTCTGGCATATGGTTGCCGTTGCCGTACCCATTGCGACCGCATAGACAACTTAATCAATAAGTTGCAGTTTTTTTCCGATCGGTTACAGTGGGTGTTGTCAGTTTTACGATAGTAACGCTTTCGTACTGTGTATTTTATGGGCCATACTAATGTGGTTCTTTAACCGCATTGTTCCAGCAGTCATAAAGCGTTTAGTGAGCGGTTTATGGACCTGGTTAGATCTAGTTGGGCATGCTCAGCAGCTGGCCCTAAGTGGTACCCCCAGAGGGTACGAATATTGGACGGTCCTACATACTAATTCAGTTAAGCATGGAGTACAGTTGCTGCAACACATTTTCAATTATTCCCATATATTTATATCGCATAAAATTTCCTTATCTTTTTATACAAACTTGGTATACCCTGTGGTAAAGGCTCTATGCGCATCACTTATGTATGTCCCACTTTAAGCAACTGAATACTGTTGTAAATATTTTGTATACTTTTCCTGGTTTTCTGTATTTTTTAGTCACACAAACTGTATATACCCTTTCTCATTTTTCGATACAGTATCTAAAAACTACTTAACGAACCGCTGTTAATTAAAGCAATCAGGTAAAATATTCTATTATTTCTTTAACTGTAACACATATTATGCAGTTTCATGAACCTGATATACCCTATCAACTCTTTGGCTTACTGGTAATTAAAAAATTATTATTATTATTATTTTATTATTATTTCTGATTCTTTTGGCTAAAATCTGATCAATATGCTGGGTGTAATATAAACCTTATATACCCTAATTTGCAGTGGCCTAAACATAATATCCTTTGAATTGTTTGAGTACAGGATTTGTTTATTTTTGTTTCAATTGTCTTAAAATTATGCTAGCTATTCTATTGACCTAAAATATCCTTTCTATTTTTAAGATATTGGACATCAACATTATTAACTTAAATTCAAATATCTAAAATGTATTTTGTACTCTGCTAAGACATATTTATTATAGATTAATCATGGGAATTAATCATGGTCTAATCTTAACTTACAGAATCCAATTGTAAATGTTCTTTTCGTTTTTCTGAACCTGTCACAATTGCACAAGCTTAACATACTCCTTATTTTCCTAGAACTGAACCAAAATTCATAAACTGCGAACAAAACATGCCAAAGAATAAAATAAATTGTAATTTCTTAACATCTCTTTTGAACAAAATCAAACCGTGACATAAGCTCCAAAAATCTAACTCCATTATCCCCATAAGCTGCTTGATTTTTGAGAGTTCACGTGATATGGAGCTAAGCTGATGATTAGAAGAGAAAAATTTGACAATATTATCAGGTATTAACAGGCGACGGCGGCAAAAGATGACAACAGCCGCACAGTGGGACAAGAGCTAACACAACAGAGAGAATAAGAAAGAGAGAGAGAGAGAGAAGGGACGAAAAGGACACGGGGGAGATGTTTTAGAGTTTCAATTGTTGCCAACGTGCCGAAAGATGAGACAAAGCTGTTAGCGCAATAAAAGCAAAATGTCACCTGAAAAATGCAGCCGTTCCCGAAAAAAAAGAGATATAAAATAGCCAAAAGCAGAACAAAACAAATAGTAAGAGAAACAGATATATACGAGTATATAGAAATTGGGTGAAGAAAAGGACAAGGCATCGGTGGACTTTGATGCTTTGTTTTAGAAACACGCTATCACACTGTCGGTTGGCACAAGAAAGCAGCCGCCAAACGAGGCAAGCCGCAAGCGGAATGTCTCAATTATAATGATTCAAAGCAAGAGGAGAATGAGTAGCAAAAGAAACAGCAGAAGGAGGAGAAGGAGAAGCAGAAGAAGCAGCGGAGGCAACGCCTTGTTGCCTCGCTCTCAATAGAGACATCAAGCGCTGACATTAAGGATCCAGCAATGACTAAGATGAAAATGTTGCACGTTGCGGCACAGCGGGCATGCCTGATTTATGCGACGGTGCCGCTTGATCCTCGACTCGAATCAAAGGAGCCGTAGGACTGAAAATCCGCACAAATGATTGCAGCGCGTGCAATATGTTAGGGCACAGGATCAAAGAAAGGCCTGTGGGCAGCAAGGATAACCGATCGAGAGGGTCCTACACAAAAAGGTGGCAACGCTAACGGCAACAACAAACGCACAGCAAATCGAAAACTAAAGCAATTGCCATAATCGGATTGTTGCTCTTCCTTCTATGACTCTATTCTAATACCCCAAAAGATTTTGGTTCTTATTGAAATGAGCAATGCTGTAGCTGCTGCTTTTTATTGTGTGTCTGTGTGTGTGTACGTGTTAACACAGCAATTAACTTTTACAAACGAACAAATAAGGAAATTTGTGTTTGATTTATGCAGGCACAGGATAACAGCTGGCCAACTGTTTGTATAAGGCAATCGACAGGTTTTGTCATGATTTACAGACTCATAAATAGATCAGGATTCTACAGATTATAGCTGAGGCATTAAGGTCATATTACACATGACCTATTTGAACATTCTACTTATAAAGCAACAGTTTAAAGAAGGCAGAATATTGTAGGAAATTATATAACTAATCGGTAAAATAATACGATCTATATAATAAACAATTTAAGAATTTAAAATTTAATACTTCTTTTTGTCCAGTTTTCTTCAAATTTTTTAGATAAAATATAAACCAAATAAATACTGCATAAAACCTTAAATAAATTATACAGATCCTAAGCTAGATTTTTTAAAGTAGAAATAAATTATAAATATGTACTTAGATATACAATAAAATAGCTTATGGGAAACGTAATATATTAAAAGTTTTCCTTAAAAAAAAGAGCTAGAAAGCAATTTTAAAATATTACAAAAAGTTTTACCTTGCAAAATTGTTGAGAGAAAATTATATAACTAATGAGTAAAATAATACGATCTATATAATAAACAATTTAAGAATTTAAAATTTAATACTTCTTTTTCTTCAGTTTTCTTCAAATTTTTTAGATAAAATATAAACCAATTAAATACTGCATAAAACCTAAAATAATACAGATTCTAAACTATATTATTTAAAGTAGAGAATTTATAAATATGTACTTAGATATACAATAAAATAGCTTATGGGAAACGTAATATATTAAAAGTTTTCCTTAAAAAAAAGAGCTAGAAAGCAATTTTAAAATATTACAAAAAGTCTTACCTCACAAAATTGTTGAGAGAAAAAGAATTAATTTGGTAAATTCCTCTCTCTCTCTACAGTAATACTTCCAAATTTTAAGGTTAACAACATTTTAACTATATGACTGAAAGGAAAAAGGACAAAACAAGATTATTAGTAATAAAATAAATTTATTTAATTTATTTAAAACTAAGTAGATTCAGTAAATTAACGTTTTATAAATATAATAGGTTTATATATAAATATATATTCCAAATACAATTACAATTATTTTTATAAATATAATATATTATTTTTGATTAGAAAAGTAGACTAATATCTTACTTATAACTGGTGATAGCACCATCCACTTCAATATTATTACACATCAAAGCCCTTCAACTACGACCTGTCAACTTTTTCGATTTGGTGTGCCAACAATCGATTGAACTGCAACTTCCTGATGAGTTTCCGAACTCCCAATCCCAACCCAAAGATTGTATTTATACAAACTGCATGACAGCTTGATAGATCTTTGCTCTGCTCTGGCGCTGACGACAGACGTCAAATCAGTGACACTTTCTCATTAACGCTGCAGCCCCGATTTAGGCCGATCAAAATTGTCATAGGCCCTGTTGGCATACTAACGTGTCGGCGCCGCCTGCCCACAGCTAATGTCATGGGAAATTTGATACCCCCAGGCAGCCGGAGACGAAACATATGCGCCAAGTGAACTCTTTGGGCGTGCACCGAACGCGACTGGACCTGCAAATGTAACTACACTGAGAGAAATTGAGTGAAATAGCACTTGAGGTATATCAGTTAGGGAGGCTATTGGGAAAGTAGGCATTTAGATACGGCAAAAATAAATTAAAACTAAATATTGTTTATTGTAATTGAAAGTAAATTGAAATAAAACTGATGAACAGTCGGTTGCGCCCGACTGGAGAATTTGCAACTAGTTTTTCTATTAAAAGAAATGCATGCTTTTGCTTTAAATTTAAAGAAAACATTCTAAGTTATTTAAATAAGTATTATGAGGTTGAATTTGTTTGTAAATTTACTATATCAAAATATTTGATGCCATGTTTGTAAATAACTTATATAAATTAGCTAATATGCTATAGAATTCGGGATATTAAATAATAGTACAATTGAATAGATTCTAATATTTTTAATTGTTATTACAAATCAGTGCTGCCAGATTGTTTGGGCCAGAAGTGGCTAAAATTGACGAAAAAAGTGGCTAAAAATGGCTAAATGTTTTTTTCAAGTATTATTAGTTGAAATACGACAAAATTTAATTAAAAAGCAAAAAAAAAAAAAAACAAGGTCTTTCTTCACACAATTTACACGAGTGAAGTAGTAAAATCTAGTCCCAATTTGGTTAAACACAGCATTATCAAACCGAAATTTGTGTTCAAAAGTGCAAATGAACGAAATGGCTAAAAGTGGCTAAATGAAACCAAAAAGTGGCTAGATTTGTAGTGATAGCATTTTCAAAAAAAAAGTGGCTAACACGATCAAAAAGTGGCTAGATCTAGCCACAAAGTGGCTAAATTGGCAGCCCTGTTACAAATGTAAGCGACGTTTATTTCGATAACTGAAATGTGTGAGTCTGGGTTCTACGTCAATGAGCTTAGAGAAAAATTATATAGAGAAACTATGGCTGGTATTATGACCTTAAAAATAACTGGTAGAAAATACTCTCAACATACATATAATGAGGCGATATATCAGAATTAATTTTTTGCCATTTATTTCGTGCAGTGTAAAAGAGAGCAAAGGTACTAATTAAATAAATAATAACCATGTATAAACGTAAAGAATATAAATTCCGACATTAATAGTATAATATTATATTTAAAGTTTCAGTGATTGTTATTGGCATTAAGATGGCATTAACAAGTTGCAACTGCCTGCTAATTTTGTGCAGTGTAGCTTCTAGCAATTGGAGCTGCAGTAAGTGAGATTTGGCCGTGTTCGAATGTCGGTTAATTACAAAACCCACGAAACACTTGAGTCATGTCCGAAGTGCGACAAGGGGGCGGAGACGCGCGCTCCAATTTCAGAGGCGCAACGACATCAAAGCGCTGAGAGACTTGTTGCAACAAATGGAGAGGCAAGACTAGATACATATACAAATATAAATATGGATATATATAAATATATGTAGGTAGGTTTAGTTATAGAAGTTGCATGTGCCTCAGGTGTTTTTGGCAACTATTTGCCAAATGAAAATCAGAGTTGAAAATTCTGTTTAGCCTAACGGCAGCAGCAGAGGTCGTAGGTCGTAGGTCAGAGTTCAGTGTGGAAAGTGGAAATTGGAAATTGGAGTGTGGAGTGGGATGTTTAGTGTTAAACATCGACGATTTGCACCAGCAGCGCACCAGAGGGGGGAGCCAAGATCCACAGCAAGAGGCGCACAGAGGGAGACGGGAGAAGGGAGAGGGAAGAAGGAAAAATGGCAACGGGACACGCGGCGGGCGGCTGATGAGTTGTGAAAGGACATGGCACCCGCTGTGGCCAGTGACAGTCGACAGGCCAAAACAAAACTCAGCTGTCGCTGCATTGCGTTGTGACCTTGGGCGCGTCCTTGAAGGCGCTGTGGCCAATGTTAACGGCATATTTTGGCCTATGCTGGTTAACCGTTAGTTGCATTGCACATTAGACGAGCGCCCAGTGGACAGTTGGCATTGTGGCCAAACGCTTGACCTTCATCCAAGTCAAAAGTCAATCCATATAGTACTATTTTTACCCAATATTCCGCAGTGTTTCTGCTGATTTTTCACGGCTCAATGGCCCTGAGTTTGCCGCAATCAACAAAATAATCGCAATGCTTGCATAATGCAGAATCTACATTTAAAATAATAATACAACAAATAATATAAAAATACTTCTGTGTTGGTCAAATTCATTTCCACTTGATTACGCGCAATGCGAAAATCTGGTGCACACCACACAAATAAAATAAAATAAAAAAATACAAAAAAAGTGAAAATCATTTAAACGGAATTAATGCTCGAACAAAACATGTGAAAACTATCGCTCACGCTCCGCAATCAAACAAATGAAACCGATTCAAAACGATACGAATTAAGAAACTCGGAATTCGAAATTCTGAATACCTTTCATTAGTCGCTGCCATTTGGGGTGTTAGCGCTTCATGCGAGTCGACAAATGTTTTGATATTCCTTTGATCTGCAGTATTTTGCAAAAAGGTAGAGCCGGGCCTGCGGTGCCTTAGCGGGTAGCCCTATGCCAGCATGGACGTAGGCAGCGTTTGCTTTTAGAGGGGAGGTTTACAAAATTTTATATGCCATTTATATATCTTTCTTTTATTTATTGACAAGCTTACTTTTTTTGATAGTGCAACAATTGAACCCCTCTTACGTAAGCCTCTGCTATGCTTAGCTTTTCAGCCGATCGACAGTTATATTCCTCTATGGAACTGTGTTTGAGCAGCCCAACTATAAATTAGGGTATAGTTTCTACTTCCGTTCAATATGGCATTAAATATATCAAAATTCTATAGATTTTTATTGAGGTTGCTGCAATATTTTGTGGTTAGCTATAGAGAGGTATAAAATATTCAACATAAAATTTATCTGTAGTCCTGAATATAAGTATATTAAGTTAAATCTCTCTTAGGTTGTTAAAATAACTTTTTATACAATTTTACTTGTTTAAGGAACATGGTTAAACTATTTTACATAATTCATATTCATATTATGC
>JAWNNJ010000695.1:0-65327 GCA_035045125.1 Hypselothyrea guttata | reverse complement strand
AATTTATATGTACAAAATGATTCAATTGAAATTAAAAATTTATTTAAGTTTAGGATTAATTTAATCAATCTGAAGATAAAAATAAAACAAAATAAAATAAAACACAATATGCAAAAATATTTAACATATTCTCAAAGATATTTTGAATTGAAATTTATTTTATGTAAACTTAAAAAAAAACAAAACAATTAATTAATTGCAATAACATAATAATATAATTATAATATAGTAATAGAAATACTATAGTAAAAAACTGTTTACTTTTATTATTTATTTAAAAGAGAATTTTATTTTAAATGTATTTTAATATTCAGTAAATTTTTACTTCATTTAAATTCACGATTAAACGATGATTAATCAAAAGCATATAATAATATCTTTAATTTTAAATGCGCAATTTTTCAATTTACTAAATTTTGTAATTAAAAAAAATATCCATAAATTTCCTGAACATTTTTAAATTAATTATTTCTTTTAAAGGCAATAATAAAGCGCTGCGAAATAATTATCTTGAAAATATGTTACAATTAAATTTTTGGTAAAAATAATTGTTTATATTATCAAAAATATAAAAGAAAAATTGGAATGTTCTACTTAAAAATTATAAGCAAAGTAGAAATAAAAATTTCTTAACTATAAATCAATTGCATTTATTAATTTAACACAATTGTTAAAAGTAGCTATATATATTTCAAATTAAGCTAAATTCCTGTAAATGATTCAACACTAAATTATGCTGCTTAAGTTTGTTTTCTCGATTCCCCGCCAAGTTCGTACACATTAAAATAAATTTCCCAGTCTGCGTAGCTGGCAAAAGTCTTGTTTATCAAATAATAAAATCACATACAACATGAGACTTCTCTGAGTTGTCGTCGAGCTTTGATTATGAGTCAGGCAATGGCAGCTGTTTTTGCTTTCTTTCTCGTTATCGCATCGATTGCTGTTATTATTGTTATTGTTATTTTTATTTTCATTATTATTATTCCATTCAGCTCACAGTCATGAGCTTTAATAAAGAGCACAAATTCGATAAGGCAAGGCATTCTCAATTGAACGGGGCTAAGCGGAAAATGTTTGGCAGTCTCTTCTCCGATCGCTACAACAATAAAAGAGACAACTTCTATGCACAATACGAAGGTGAATTTATACTCTATATAAACCAATTTAATATGAAATATTTATTTTAATTTCTTTCTATTTGATTACTTAAAGCGGCACGTCGAAAGTTTCCCAATTTGCCGTATTATAGACGAGCCCAAGAGCCCTTAAACCAGCCCAGAAAGCAAATCAAGCGATGTAGAAGCAGAAAGACAAAGGAAGACTACGATTACGATGACTGGTGAGTGATACACTCAAAGAAAAAACATAACATTCTTACTTGATTCAAGCCATTCAGAATATACTTAATCGTACTTGGATTGAATAGGTAATTTAATGCATATAATCCTCATATTGTGCAGATTTTATTGATTAATATATTGAGTACATTCAAGATTGAATTTTTTTTTTAATTAAATTCTATTTTAGCTTTGAACTGTGTTCATTTGTTCTTAAAACAATGCTTTATCTTTATGAATTACGTTTGTATTGAAATCCCAATCCAAAAATTCCCAATTATATTTAAGTTAAATTCTTGATGATAAATACGCTTTGAACATTTTAAAGGCATTTAAAATTGCTATAAGTTATTGTTTTATTTGAAATTTATTTTATAAAAATCGATGCATTTTTGTATCTAAATCAATTTTATATTTTTATTTGATTTTTTTGAGCTACTAAAGTAATCCCAATTTTTCTATTTTAATAACTTAAAATTAAAACCTTAAAATATTTTTATTAAGGTAATTTATGGTTTTAAGAAAAATAAATTCACAATTTTCTTCAATGCTTAAGTCAAGGAAAAATTTATAATATATAATTAAATTAATAATTATTTAATCAATAGTACGTTCGATTTTTAAAAAAAACAATTTATTAACATTTTTATTGAAATTAATTTTTCAGAATTTAAGTAATATTTGTATTATGATATACTTTAATTTGCAATAAATTTTAGATTGATTTAATCTTGAAAATTTGTGTTAGCTGTTGTCTGCTTTTCTCTGAGTGTAGGTAGGGATACTAACTAATTAAAGCGAAATTTAAATTGAAATTTATATGTAAATTACATGAACAGGATTGCCGGCAATTACGTACCGATTGTCGTGCGTCGCTCTGTGGAACTCTGGAGTTGCAACCAATTAATGGAGTTCGCCCCCAATGAAACCAATAATGTCTGCAGCTGGCGTAGTTGGCCAGAAGAGGCGGAGGAGGAGGAGCCAAGACGTTCATTACGTTTGGCGGATAAGCCAAATTCAAAGCAGCCGGAAATTGGCAGCTGGCAGCTGGACACAAACGTGACTCTCAAATGGCCAACAGCTGGCAAAGTCAATTCCATGCCCGGGTACACAAAAAAAGCAAAAGAAATCAAATAGTTGCAACTTTTTCAATTGCCTCTATTTGTAATACTTATTTTCTTCTCCTTCTTTTGCTCATCCACAGCTCGGAGCTGCAGTGCGGCATGTGTGGCACGCATTTTGGCCATTTCGGTGACTTGCAACTGCATTCTCTCGATGACTGCCGCAAATATTTGCTTGCCACACTCGGCCAAGATTAGCAAGGCCAAACAATTGCACTTCGACCCTCGACCCTCGGCAGTTAGTGGCTGTAACTAGCAAGTGAGCCTTCATCAAATATAATTCAATTTGCACAACACGACATGGAGTGGATAACCCTCGGAAAACCCTCCTCTGCCACTTGCCAAATGTTGCAGCTTTTGCCATTTACTGTTAAAGCACTTCAATAAATTATTCATTAGCACAATTAAGGCGTATTTAGTGTACTTAATGCAGTTGCAGACAGAATGCTTATGGCATTAAAGCCAAGGCAGTTCATATTTTAGACATTACAAGTATTTTGGGCAATTGTGAAGGTTTTGTGTAATACACACATCTTTCAAAGAAACGAATTTATAAATTTAATAATCTACATATTTATTATCTTTTATAATACTATTTGTATTATTATTTAAATTTTCTTTATATTGGAATATTATTTTGCACATTTTTCTGATAACAATTCAACTTGAAGTGAATTATTTATTCATGCTTGTTTTCTTGGCATTACTTTAAATTAAAACTAATACATTAAAACTTTTAATAAACCATAAATTACAATTTATTATAAATTACTACCAAAAGGATTTCTGCAAAAAATAAAGCTCTAGGCTTAAAGTTTGGAAGGCAGCAAAAAGTTAGAAAAAAGAGAGCAAAACGGCATTCCTCAGTCCATAATATTCCAGGTATGCATAAGTAGTAAAACATGCATTCATTGCGGGTATTTTGCATTTATATGAATACCTTGAATGCACTCAAACTGAGAGCAAGGACCAAGGACCAAGGAATAAGGACACAGGACTAAGGATGTTCGCACGCAGTTCATAAAGTTCACGTGCTTTTCTAAATGGCCAATAAAACGCTTGTATTTCTCAATATTTGCATTGCGAGCAGGTGTGTGTGTGTGTGTGTGTGTGTGTGTGTGTGCGAGTGGGTGTGGGTGTGTGTGTGTGTGTGTGTGTAAGCTTTTGTAGGTGTGTGTAGGTGTGGCTGTTAAGTTATTAGCACGTCAAGTGGCTTTCGCATTGACAGCACAAATGCTTGCCACCTGCCAAACACAGCAATTGCCAAAGGCTAGAGCACATGCATTGAGAGAAATAATAAGCAACTATTTTCACGTTCTCAAAACTATGATTTTACTAAGAAAGAAAAGAGTAATGACAGAACATATATCAAGTAGTAAAAATATTAAAAATAAAATTGTATCACATTGAATTTAATATACATATTTTATCGGAAAAATTTGGATTTGTTCAGATAGTACATTTTTGAATGTTGCCAGCATTCTCATCAGTGACCTTAGACGTCGAGCCCGAATTCTCACCTTCAGTTATGAAATTATACGTCGCTTTACACTGGTAAAAATAAAATAAAACTTTATTTTTTTCAGTTATTTAACATCTATTTTTTTTTTATGTATATATATTTATAATTTGTTAATTACTTAAAATTATTTTATGTTTAAAGAAGTTTTAATTTTGTACTAAATGAGAAAACGAAGCGGGAAATATATTATTATTTTATTCTATTTATAGGAGTTACAATTTTTATTTTCATTTTAAGAAAAATCTGTTAGTTTGTAGCTTAAATACTTTTTTATAGAATTGTCAATTATGATTTAAGAAGCACATTCTCATTTCTACAATTTTGAATTTAAGAACAGATTTTTTTCTCGCTGTGTAGCACACGTGGCAGCATCTGCTGTGCTGGACAGCGTGAGAATTTCGCACTCCCCCAACTTCCCCCCTCAGAACTCTCCCTTCCCTGCTGAGCTAAGGCATAAGTGAACTCTCTCCTTTAGCTTTAAACTCTGTCGGTTCGAAGTGGAAATGATAAAGTGCCGTGGCAATTTGTAATGCAAATGGCAAGTTTTCATCGCTTCTTCTTCTGCTGCTTCTTCTTCTGCTCTCTCTTTGTAACTTTTCGCCAGAGACAGCACATATTGACAGTGCAATTAAATTTGAAATTATCATATGTGCAAATAGTGGCCCAACTCGCATGCAAGTCATTAAATTTATTAACACAATTAACGCAGCAACTTTCGACTTGCCAAAGACAAAGAGCTGCAGCCACAATCGTATAATTCAGCTACTTGCAACTGCCGCAAAGTCAAATGTAAATAGAAAAAAAAAGAAACTAATAAATTCCTTTACAAAGACAAAGAATTATACTTTCGACTGCAACTTCCATATTTTATTTTATTTATTTTTTGCCTTTCTGTGACCGGAAGTGCTTAAGAGAAATTTTTGCGAAAATTAATAATGGAAATTTATTTTTAAAATATGCTTAAGCAAACAGCAGCAGAAGTCACAACTTTGCTTTTTAACAGTGTATAAAACTACAGAGATGGATGAAGGGAGTTTCTTTCTTTCACTAAAATATTTGTTGATAGAAAATGAATAAGTTTTTAAAATAAGGAAGTGCTAACAAAGAAAGGCAGGAAGTTACGGGCAATTTTTTTAATGACATTGTAGAATATTTAAAAAGTTTTTTTTACAATTGTGTTTTAAGAATTAATTAAGAATTTGATTTACAATCTAATTTAATTTAATTTTGTTTTTTTCTTTTTTTTTTAATTCTTTAGTGACTAATGCAATAGTTCTCTACTTGTAGCATTAGGATAACATATCTAAATAAATAAATAAATAATAATAAACAATAATAAATATATTAGTGATAAATTTTTATAAACTATAAACACATAACTTAAATTTATTTTGGATAAAATTCTAGGTCAGTCTGGCTGCATTACTGAACTAAATAATACGAAATAAAAACCAAAATTTCTATAGAGTTTTTAAAGTAATTTGATAGCCCTTGACGCTAGATATTTATGTGTAAGATTCTGTGTGCGTGCCTTTTGAAATATTTGCCAGACGCTTGCACTGTTAGAGGAGGGTTGGGATGCAGAGGGGGAGGTGGTGGAAGAGAGTGCGTGTCACACTAATACACTGTGAGAATGACATGGCTAACTCGTAAATGCCAACACTAGCAGCGATGCCTATGAGCAAAGTGAAAGGCACGCGCTGCCAGGACACGACCCAAATCTGCTAAACACAGACAGACAGGAGAGCGGAGAGTGGAGAGAGAAGAGAGAGGGAGAATAGGGAGAGATAATAGAGATGTGGGAGCTGAAAGTGTTTGCAGCAGTTGCTAACCAACACTGGTCTTGCACTGGAAATGCAACTGACACACTTGCTATTTCAGACTGCGCTCTGTTTGTCTCTCCCTCCTCTTCTCCTCGCTTTATCAGCACTCTCTCTCTCCCTCTCTTTGTCTGCATTGCTCTCCCTCTCTCTGCACTCGTCGCGTTGTATATCTTCATTAAAATACAATGGATTCTAGGCGCTTAGAAGGACAAAAACGCGACCATCGAAAGCCAGGCAAACCACAGCCGAACTGCAGCTCAGCATCCACTACACCTGCCTACCCGCCCGCTTCCCCCTCTCCATCACACAGTGCACTCAAAAAAAAAGTACCTAAGAATTTGGATATATAAGAATATATATATATAGATTTGTATATATTTTTTGGAAATATTAAAATACCCTACGGTACAATTGCAATAGCAAAGCAATAAAAAAATCTTGAAATAAATTATTTTTGATATAAAATAAAACAAAACAAAAACAACTTAAAAAAAAACAGTCCATTTCACAATTTTCTAGTTGAAACAAATTATAAAAAAAATTATAAAATCGCTTAAAAATTAATTAATTTTTTCATTTAAAGGCTACTTTCAAAAATAAGCGTAATTAATAAGCGTTTTTATTTTAGTTTCGCTTACATACAATATATATTTGTATATATTTAATCGACCTCATTAATTATATATTGAGCTAAAAAATCTAGAAAATTTCAATTCAAATTAAATATTTTCGTATTGAGTTTAAATATGTTCTTTATAAATAAATGTAAAAAAGTTTTAAAGAAACAGTTTTATTTTATAGATTTGTCATAAATTATTTGCTATTTTTACTGCTCATTAGTTAATTAATTTTTTGATTGAAATAAGTATGCCGTATTTAATTTAAGTTTGTTTTTATTGCAATACAAATTTTTTATTTTCTTAATACTTAATAGTTATATATTTTAAAAATATTTTAATGTTCGTTTTAATTACAAGATTTCAAGTCAAAGCAAAGCAATTTAAATTCTACTTCAAAAATTGTTATTTATGCGCATTTTCTCTAAGTGTAGCCTCTGACCTACGCTCTGCCAGCATTTCAATGGCGTAAGCGTCCGCGCGTGTAATGACAATGGCGGCGCGTGGCTTTGACTTTGACATGGCCAATGGCCAAAAAAAACACAGGAAGTGGCAAGTGGCAAGAGCAGGGAGGGGTGTGCACTGAGAGGAAAAGAGAGGAACTTTAAGAGTATTGCGGTTAATAGCGGCAGTCGACGCGCATCAACACGCACGTAAAAGTCGCATCAGCAGAGGCCGTTGTAAAGTTACCCGGGATGGAATAAATTTGCCGAGTAAAATATATAAACAAAACCCAACTTGACTGGCAGCTAAAAGCAGACACCTTATAAACATTAAATTCAGATAAAGAGCGAGTGGCAGGGAGGGAAAGGGGGGGAGTGTGGCCTTGCTAGGGCATGTGTGGCATGTGGTAAGTGCAGCGTACTCATAAAATGATGCACAGATGCACATTCGTCTAGGTGTAAATCACGTAGCACTCCAACGCCTTTTACAGTCTCCAGTCTCAGTTCTGTGTTTTCACAATAAAATTGAAAACGCAGCCAAAAACAACAAAACAACAACAACAGCAATAAGAACAACAATAGCAAAACGCAAAAGTTTTAAAAGTAAAATGACAAGCGCACGTGCCACCTGCCACATGCCACCTGCCACCGGCAACACGCCGCAGCCCACAAGGCTTCAGAGTTGATGCCATGATGGAAATGCAACCAGAACTGGAACTGCAGCTCCAACTGGAACTAGGGAATCAACAGTATACTGAGAGAAAAATGAAAAAATAAATCTATGAATTCTAAAATTAAAAACATTTTTAAAAATATTTTAAATATTATATTCAGATCTAAGATTTGATTCCCAAGTAACAAAATGCAGAATATTTTATTCAAATAGCTATAATAAGTAAATTAATTAAAAACAGACGGACAGACAGACGCACAGACGCACAGACGGACAGACGGACAGACAGACAGACGGACAGACGGACATGGCTAAATCGACTCGTCTTGTTGTCCTGATCAAGAATATATATACTTTATGGGGTCTGCCACGCCTCCTTCTGGGTGTTACACACATTTCCTCTTTGCACTAAGTTAATAGACCCTTTTTACTTTTTTAAAGTAAAGGGTCTAAAAAATAAAGCGTAATTTAATTTCCATATTTTTGTACATTTTGCAAAAAATTTAAGTAAAATAAAATAATTATTTATTTATTTAATTCGAAGTTAAATAAGTTCTGTCGCATCTATTCATTTAAATGAATTTTAATTTTAATTTTAATTTATAGAATTTTCATGTCTATGTACAATTATATAAACTATTATATGATAATTGTGTTGTTCAAAAAGCACCAAAAAATATTCCTCATTTAATATTATAAATATTATTTTATTTAACGCAATTGAAATAACATTAATTTTTTCGTTTGAAGAAACTTTATTCTAAATATTAATATTATAAATATTATTTTATTTTATTTAATATAAATAACTTTTATTTCTTCGTTTGTAGAAACTTTAATCTCTGGCAGCTATCAATCTTCAAATTTAATTAAATTAAATTTCTCCACATGTTTTATAGTATAAAAACCATCCACAATTTTTCTCTCTGTGTAAGCTCTTTTGTTTGTTTACGTGGCTGGCATCTGTCGCTGCAGTCTACGCCAGAATTATGGTTAGACATCGATCTCTCGGGACGAGTCCCAAGCCCTACTCTCGACTCGACTCTACTAAACGGAACAGAGCTGAAGTGCTTAAGCCGAAAACTTTATGCTTTCCTCTTGCGGCTCATTACAACTTCAACAGAGCTCCTAAAATATACTACAGATATATATATACTCCATATTATAAATATATATATTTCTCCATATGGCTTTAGCTACCTGCCTAACCCTAACCTTGGCGTGTGCGTTGTTTGCTACCTGATCCACTGCGAATACACGCCTCGAGACTGTTTATTAAAATTAAGTGAGCTTTAAACTGGGCAGACACAGTGGGGCCAGTTGCTGCTTAAAGCGTACATATAATTTAGAAATAAACATATATTTTAGAAACTACATAAACTCACAGTATGAGCAGAGATAATACTTCATGATACCAATATTGGGCCTTAAATCTACAACAAATCATTGCTAAGATTAAGAATCTTGTTCTCTTCGATTTGTTAATCAAGATTTAATTTTACACTTGAAAATCGGTTGAGTTTTGATAAAGTTATGCGCATTTAAAGTTAAAGAAAATAGGATTTTTCCTTTTAAGGGTGAAATTCCCTCTACGATATCAATATTTATCCTAAAATCTAAATTTTTCTATAAATTTTTTATTTTTAATTATAATTTTGCAATTAATAATAATAATAATTTTGTTTTTCAAAAATTATAATTTTTTTTCAATAATATTTATATGAATTTAATATATGTTTATTGCAATTAATAAATATTTGAACTAAATTAAACAATAATTTAAGCTAATTGAAATACATTATTTTATTTACGTTGATAATATCAATGAATAAATAAATCAAGTTATACTTATTATGACTTAAACTATATATCAACTGGAAATGTATATAATTGACTAAAATCGAAATAAATTTCAATAGTATTTATTTCATTTATGATTTTGACTAACGCCGTAAATTACAATTTCTTATCGATAATAAATAAATAAATTAGTAATTGACAAGCTAATAAAAATTGTTATCCTAAGCTATATAAATTGAAGAGCTTATTGAAGTGCCTGGCACCACGGTGCAATACCATCAGTTGGACCTCAGTGTGCTGATGTTGTTGTTGTCTGTCTGTCTGTCTGTCGACAGTTGGTTTTAATGCCACACTGCGACTAACGTACCGAGTGGCCAGCTTCCCCCTTTCTCCTCCCACCACTCACTCTTGCTGCCCCTTTGCAATGCAAGTACACGTTTTTTATGAGCTGCACACGCACACGTGTCCAGGTGTCCAGGTATCCAGGTGTGGAGTGCAGGTGTTGCAAGGATGCAGGACAACAGGAGGACAGGCTACGTGCTTTTTGTTTTGCCATTAGCCGACGTTCCGTATTAAGTGATATTTGTTTTACATAAAAATCAACGCGTCCTTGTGCCCCTTGTCCCGTGCGCCACCTCCTTTGACCAGCTATTTGTTCATCTAGCCATGTATCTATCCATCTCTGTCTGTATTTGTATCTGTATCTGTATCTGGCTCTGCTTATTTTTAGAGTTTCTCGTTTGTTTTGTGCCATGGCAATTGCATTTCAAGCTGATTGCTTAGGTGGTTGGGTAAATTCCTCTCATGGTTTTAAGCCAATTTTAAGCAGTCATCAATGAGCGCGAAGCGCAGCAAATTGCAATTAGAGCACGTCTAACAGCCGCAGATACAGATGCAGATACAGATGGCAGATACAGATGCGCATATATTTAGGTAGACCACGTGATTTAATGAACAACAGATATGCCTAAGGCCCCTGTCTACACAGGGAGAAATGTTGAGCATTCCTTTCTAGAAAAGAATGAAAGTTCATATATAACAAAAAAGCGAAGCAGAAGTAAATTCTTACAAGTTTGTAAAAATTCTAAGTTCTATTATGTGACTATTATTATTATTTATTTCTAGAAACAATTGAAAGTTCACGTTTAACAAAAAAGCTGAGCAGAAGTAAATTCTACCAAGTTATAAATGCCAGCATAGGTGAACTTAAAAATTAATTGATATAAAATTTGAGATATTAGGTTGTTTGCTAATGACATTCCGGTTTTTACATTCAAATTTCACGCTTCGCTTGTGAAATTGTGAAATTCAGTGTAATTTTTTTCATATTTATTTTATTTAAATATTTAAATAAATTTTTAGTTTTGTAAAATAATTCTAGATGCAAGCGATTATGAACTTAACTTGCTTTTATTTGAACTTATTTTTGGAGCACATTTTTAGACCCTTTACTTTAAAAAAGTAAAAAGGGTCTATTAACTTAGTGCAAAGAGGAAATGTGTGTAACACCCAGAAGGAGGCGTGGCAGACCCCACAAAGTATATATATTCTTGATCAGGACGACAAGACGAGTTGATATAGCCATGTCCGTCTGTCCGTCTGTCCGTCTGTCCGTCTGTCCGTCTGTCCGTCTGTCCGTCTGTCCGTCTGTCGTCTGTCTGTCCGTCTGTATGAACACCTAGATCTCAGCAACTATAAGAGCTAGAGACACCATATTCGGGATTCAGGTTCCCCTATTCAGTAAGCAGCACGAGTTTGTTTTAGATTTTGGATACCTCCCCCCCTTTCCCCGCAAAGCGCAAAAAGCTACTGCAGCCACAGCTTTAAAGTTATTGACTTGTAATTTGGTACGTGACTAGCTTATGACATTCTCTATTGACCCTGTGAATTTCGTTTCGATCGGATAAGAAACAGCGAAAATATGGAACGGACAATTTGCCGCACTGGGCAGAGGGGGGGTGGTGTGCCATGCATATGCGCGTTGTTTTGTGCGTGTGCCGCTGATTGTGTTTGTGAGTACATATAGACAAAGTAAAGGGTCTCCCACTGTCGGTTACGTCCGACTGTAGCCTCCGTCCCACTGATCTGCCCCGTCCATATATTTTTTTTCTTGCAGTGTGGCGCCACAAGCGATAATAATTAGCACAAGCCAAGGCTCATCATGATGAGCTTGAGGGCAACCCAATTGCCTGCGAGTGAAGTGAAAGTTTTTGGCTAAAACGCTAAATGCTAATGCGCTAATTAGTTCACACTCCACAGACTCGGGACTCGGCACTCGAGTCTCTATATAGTATATATCGCAGATATATAGTTACAGCTATAGACAGTCTGGCGTAGTCGTAAAAAAAAACAGCAGCTGGAAATGATTAAAAATGCGCAGACACAGCGCAAATAAAAAACAACTCTGGGAAAATTCTTGTTCGGCCAATAAAAGTGAAAATTACTCGTATTATATGAAACAAAATAAAAATTTGCATTGCAACTGCTGCAGCTGCTATTTATGATCTAGCCATTTTACAGCTGTTTTTCGCCATGTTTTTTTCCAACTTCCTGCCCCTCCCCCCAGCCGCCCTTTGGCCCAGTAAATGCTTGCATTTTTTATACCCTGCAGGCAGAAGCGATGACAGGTCTGCTTTTATTGCAGTTACTATAAGCTGTAAAGGAGTTTGCAATTCATACTTAAATTATGAAAAACTGTAAACCGTTTGTTTGCAACGCTGGATTGCTAAATGACTTTTTTTCAGTGTAGCCAAAATTGTCAGCTACATTTTGTGGACTTTATAGAAAAAGCAGCATTGCTTCATCTAATAGAATTTGTGAAAATTTTATTTTAATTATGTTAACTATATTTTAAATATACTATATTAAATTTATATAACTTATATTATTAATTAATTAAATTATTATATCATATTATAATTAAGCGATAATATAAATTGAAAAAATTCAATAAAATTAAATGGAAAAGGTTTCAAATTATTCAAATTTATAAACTGTTAATAATTAGTTTTATATAATTATATTTGTTTTGTTTTTATTGAATTTGAATAAATATTTCATGTAATATATATAGTTGTTAACAAAATTATTTGTTGTATTATTTAACATAATAAATTTTTATATAAATATATTAAGAAAATATACCTACATAAATATCCAAAATAAATCTTTATATAAAGCTTTGCGAGCTCATCGATAAATATCAAGTGCTTAAAGCTTTTTCATTTAAAATGCAGCTGTTGTAAAGTATTTGCCTTTTATGAGACGATCGTAAAGAACTAACAGGCTTTCAAAAGCTGAGGGATGAGGAGCAGGAGCCTCAGGAGCCTCAGAACTAATCGAGGTGAAGGCCAGAATGCCATGGAGTTGGTAAGCCGCGGCACAAGTTATAAAGATGTCCACAGGCCACAACACTAAACTTTATGTTAACTCTGGCCACAGCAGAAAAATGGCGGCACTTAAAAGTGCCACAATGGGGTATGCTGATTTTAAGAGAACAAATTTAAATTTATTTTAAATATATATAGAATAAAGTCAACAGAAAAGATTTTTCTCAATTAAAAAATTCCTTCTCTCAGTGTACCTGTTTATTTGGATCAGTGTAAATCTATTTCCAGCTACACAGAAGAAAAGTTTCTATAAATATTTGTTTTAAATACAAATTTCTTGATTGATTTGTCAGTTTTTAAGATCAGTTTGAATTGTGAATTTCAAGCAAAACAGAATCAAATTTTTTCTAATTGTAAATTTTCTTGATTTTTTTCTGTGTAGCTGGTTATTTAGTACAGTGAAAATCAGAAGTTTCAATTTGATTAAATTCTGAATGACGGCTTGAAAATGTTATCGAACGAAAAGCGAATCAAGGATTATAAATGCAAATTTCTGGATTATTTTCGCTCAGTGTAGCTGGTTAATTACATCAGCGCACATCAACAATTTCAAGCTAAATAAAATCTAAATTGTTTAAAATTTTTTGCAATAAACGCCGAAAAAAATATAAATTGAGTAAAATAGAAATGTATAAATAGAAATGTATAAATTTGTAGGAAATGCAAATAACTTGATTATTTTCTCACCGTGTGCATTCACCCTGCCTTCGAGTCGTGTTTCTGTAGAGCACGCTCGACTGTTGTCTAGGCACAACTTTTTCGTGCTCTTGGTCCCGTTTTGACTTATGTAACAAGTGTCGATTGTTGTTAGCCAAGTTGGGTTGACTTTAAAGCCTACAAAAGCTGTTAGACCAGAGGGTAGAACACTCTCACACAGATACATACACACACACACGCACACTCTCTAACACACACACAGCTGGAACAAAACTTGTAGTTTTGCTGCTGGCAACACGCACTAAAATATGCAACAAATTGAATTCAGACCTCGATGTAACTGTAGGCAAAGTCCACAAGGACGGGCAGGAGGAGCAGAGGAGGAGGGGGGGAGAGCGGTTGGGGGGGGGGCATTACGTTGAACTTCCCAACTCCAGGTGTCATAATTAATTTGCACGTTTGCAGTTGGTTATTGTTGCGGCTTGTAAACAAACTTATTTGTTGGCCATGATTTGGCCAAACTCTGCTCCCAGATGAATTATTTAAGCAGAGCGCGCGCTTTAAATGCCACAGCAACACTGGCTGACAGTGTTGCCACTTTGAAAAAATTAAGCGGTTTTTCATGCAAAAGATAGCTAAAATATTGTGTAAAATATTGTGCAAATTAAGCCAGAAAAAAGTAAGTTGTTGCTAAGATTTTTATTTATTTTTACATAAATCTCCACCATTTTGTAAAGTCTAAGAAAAAGGAATAAAAAACTATATATTTGAGAATATTGTTTCTTCAATAACTTTTGTGTTTATAAACCGATTGTAACACTATTTTTTGGATAGATAAATATAATAGCAAAGCTTATTTATTCAGAAAATATGATATTAGGGGCGTGGCATTGAACCAAAAAACAGACAAATGTAATGTGGAAAAGGCTAATTTGGCAACACTGTGCAGGGCAGATAAATGAGAGCATCGGGGAGAGAGATGGAGATAGTAAAAGAGAGAGCGAGAGTTACGCCCAAGCTAAACGGCACTCAGACTGTTTGAATAGTGCTTCAGTCTGGAGGCAGACGCTGCCCCTCTCTCCCTCTCTCTCTCCTGTCCATCTCCCTCTCCCTCTGACTGTCTGCCTGTCTGCCTACTCGTCTGCCGTGCTGGATAAAGCGAAAAGGCATGCCATGGCTTTTCCGAGGCTTTTCAGCACAGTGTCCTACATTTTCTCATTAAATTGCCACGCCAAATAGTTGGCATTGGCATAAAGTTGACGCTAACAAGGCAAAAGGCATCGCATTTGGCCACGCCAGCTTGATTTTTTGTGCCAAACTTTTAATTGGCCAGTGCAACAATTTAATTGTTTCGGATACATTGTTTTCCCACTAGGTATCTGGGTGTCTAGGTGTCTCAAATTCTCAATTTTTGCATAGAGACTCACGTGTCTCTCAGTTGCTTGTTAAACTTGATTTTCACCTAATTCGTTAGCCAAAACAATTGCTCAAACAAACTCAATACACATACAAATATACTCACACAGTTACAGTCACAGCGTACACTCAGAGAAATAAATACTATTAAATGAATCTTTTGTTGTTTCACAACTCAAGTGTAAATCGAAATTGAATCGCAAATAAGTTCAATTTAATTAAGACAAAAAAACATTTAGTTGAAATTTACAGCAAAAAACGTCTATAAAATTATATTTATAACCAAATTTAAAATAATTCTTTTAAAAATATAAATGATTTTTTAGACTAAAGAAAGAATGTCGTAACTATTATAAATATAATTTTCTTTCAATAAAAGGTGTTTACAAAAAATCAAGTATGATTTTTAAGAATCTTTCTTCTTTTCAATTAATCTTTATTTTCTTTCAGAATTAAAGTACAAATCGAAAGAAAATGATAATTAATTCAGTTTAATAAAAGCCAAAAAGCTTGAGTTTAAATTAATTACAAATAGTGATTAAATTAAATACGAATCTTATCTTTTTTGAGCTTAAGTGAAATATAATAATTTTATTAGATTTATATTTATTTATTTAAATTAAAAATTGAACAAATATTTTATTTTTAGATAAAGAATTATAGCCGTTTTCATCGATCTGTTGACGCCACACAATTCTTGTTTCAATCTGGAAAACTGTTGATTTATCTTTCAGTGTAGATATTGCTAGCCATAAATTATATGACACAGTTGTTTGCAAGTGTCAATATTACTCGTAGCCCCATGCTAAACAATTGCCAAACAAATGCCGCAAATGCCACAAATGCGACATTGAGGCCATTGTAATGCCGACAACTTCTTCCGGCGGCCATATTAAAAATACATAACGGTTTTCAAATTTATGCAGCCACAAATCAAGCCTTGTCGATTTAATCGCTGTTAAGGCGCCCACGGCCATTTATCATTGGCTACAGTAACCTTCAAAAGTCTGCACACCGAGATTACAAAATTGTTAAGCGGTTGTAATCTACGATTTCAGTTTTATGCATTTTTATATAAATTTATTTAATGTATTTAATTTATTCAATTTTATTTTATTTATAGTTTATTTATTTAACAAAAACTAACTCAAATATTTTTTTATATTCATAAATTTATAAAGCATAACTTTATTGATTAAACTAACAACAACTTTAATATTTATTGTGGGTTCTTTTTTTGTAAATATTTGGAAAATTTAAATTTATATCCTGCTTTATTACATTATTTATTTACTAAGAAATTACATTAATATTACGATAGTATTATTGAGAATATTTACTACCTTTTGTTGCTTATCACCATAATTTAAATGCAAATTAAAATTTGTTTTCAGTATTTGAATTAAAGTTTGATTTTTAGCGGTATATGGAAAATACATATATTGAAGCGTACTCCCTACGGTATGCAACAAAAAATGCATTTACTGATTTTTACTTGGAATAAATGTGATAAAATGTATGTAATTTCATTAAATTTGTAACTTATCTTATTTATTTATATGAATTTAACACTAGTTTCACATGGTTCTTAAAGCTGCAAGGTTTATTAACTACAGTTACTGTTAAATGTATTTTAACGCTCGTTTATTTATTTGCCATTGGCATTGCTTTTAACGCAGAGTGTTTTTAAATACGATAGTTTACTGCCAATAGATAAACGAGTAGACTGCAATTTAATAAAGTGAAACTGAAGTGGGAGCAAGGGGGGTTGGGTGCTTGGTGTATTGCACCTACAATAAAATGCGAACCTCGTGTAAGCCGGGCCCAACTCTCACTTGGGCAACTCTTGGGATCACTTGGGCCACATGAGCTCATTGCCGTTTAAATTGAATTGAAGCCAAATGCACGCCATGATTTCAAATTGTTTGGTTTGTTTTGCCTGGGTTCGGTTTGGTTTTGGTTTGGTTTACATTGCATTTTACGCAGATAGTATAGCATACTTTCAGGCGTTGTGGAGCTGTGCTGCCAAAGACTACACAAATTGCTGACATATTCAAATCAATACTCAGGTGGAAAAACAAATTTAACAAATTAAATAAATTGAATTGATCAGCTGAGACTTTCCCTACACCAACTTCCCTCTCAATTAACAGTAATTGCAACCTGTTTAAACCATGGCCCGTAGGTCAAGCTACAGCCAATTAAGAGCTTTAAAGATTCAGAGCAGAAAAACAGCGAGAAATTTAAGCTGAAAGCCAAAGTAACAGCAGAAATGACCCGCGAAACTCACAAGCTGCTTAAAAAAGTCTCAGCCGCCAACGAAGCTCGTAAGTAAGTGGGCCAACACACACAAAGACAGTGCTGCTGAGTCAGCCTTTTCCCCGCCAGAAATGACTTCAAATTTATCACTGCTTAAACGAAAAAAGCAAGTTTTGTTGAACTTTGAAAGCGCAGAGCTTTACCAAAACTCAACCGATGTTGAAGAGGTGTGGTTTTTACTTAAACATTTGAGTTGGAAATGGAAATTTAAATAAAAAATTGAAGAAACAAAATTTGAAATATTTTTGAAAATTTTACCCTAAAAAATATTTAATTTTCGGGATCAGAATTTTGTGTTTTAAAATCGTTAAAATTGAAGCGTAAACGAATAGTGTATCAAAATTATTTGGTCGAAAATTGTAGATTATGGGGGGGATTATCATTAGATTTTAAAATTATATTTAAAATAAAGAATGCAGGGTATTTTACAGTAATATTTTCTTTTTTATATTTTAGCTTTTTCTAATAGTTTTTTTTAGAATATTGGCAACACAGTCACGCGAAAAGTGAGCAGGAAGGGAGAGGCAAACAAAATTCGTCCGTCTGTTAGTCGGGCAGTCAGTCATGGGTATAAGAGACGCTGTGACTAACGGACTCTGCCTTGGCATTGATATATATACATATATGTCTATATATGTCTATATATATATATATATCTAGTCAACAGTCGTTGGTGCCAGACAGACCTACACACAGACCTTACAGACAAACACAACAAACAACACACAGACTAAAGGGGATATGCGTTGTCTGTGTTTGTGTGTTTGTGTTGTTGTTGTTCTTGTTGTTGTGTTGGTGTAATCCCGTATTGCTCTTGTTACGCTCGACTCGACTGTAAAGTTAAAATTGCAAGTAAAGCTTTTATCACGTGTTTATGGACCCCTTACTGCCGCCTTGGCTAACAGTAAGTAGGTTGCTGCCAATGGCCAGAAACTTCGTTTTTGGCATAGAAAATAGCTGAGAATCGAATTCCATTGCCTTCCATACTGTTTACACCCATACAGACACACAGACACAAACACACACACAGACACAAACAACAAATAAAACTTACTCTAAACTAGCCTCTCTCCTACATAAAAAACTCGTAAGCGCCAGAGTCGGATGCAACCGACAGCAGAACACCCTGCAGCATGCTTTAAATAGGTCACAAATTGCAGCTGCAATGCTTCTTCTTCTATCTTTCGCCTAGAAGCGCTTTTTGCTATAACTTCTGTGTTTATTAACCGAGTTTAATTTGGTTTTCAGCCCAAATTTAAACTATTGCAGATAATAAATGACCCAAATAACAACCTTCTACGTGTAAAACTATGCAAGTTCTACGCTTTTATCGATTGGTAGGCGGTGGGGGCGTGGCATCCAATATCTTAACAAAAATTTATCTACATGTTGTATGTATCAACATATATTTCAAATTTGACTAATTTGACTATTACGGTTTCTAAATAAATAGCCTTAGCTAGATCGATTGAGTTCGTAATCCTGATCAAGAAAATATATAAATTCAAGGACTGCTACATACAATTGTACAAAGTTATTATGCCCTGGTTTAAGCCATTTTAGGGGTTAGGGTATACAAAGCGCTGCCCAAGTCAGAGTTACAGCTACCGTTTGATTTATTGAAATGCACGGCCCGAAAGGAAAGTAGAATATCTATGTGGATATACGAAAAAAATGTATATATACACATATATAATATGTATATTAGATGCATTGCAGCTTGGCAAAGTTTAAACAAAAACATTTTGGCAGCCATTGCTCATAATTAGTTTGGCATTTTAATAAAAACCAGCCACTTTTTTGTGCATCTCTCACTTTGGCAAAGGTCATAAGGCTTGTTCTGTGAGATACATATATTATACCTAATTTCCTACTCTTAAAGAAAACTGGTATAATTTACAGATTTTTAAAATCTTTGGGTTATTTAAAAACTTCTAAAATAAATTATATATTGATAAAACTTATAAAAATACATGAAACAAAAATAAAATGAAAAATTAAAAAGTTTATGTATCAATATTATAAAAAATATTTAATAAAAAAAAAAAAACTTTTGAAAAAAAAAATAATAATGACTTAAAAGTTTTGCAATTTCCTAAATCAATTTCTCCACCATTTTGTGCATAGATAATGAAAATGTATTATAAGAAGTAATTTAATAAAATAACAAATAGATATAACAAAATAAATAAACATATAATTTAATTTTGTCATTATTTTATTTAAAATACCCACTGTAGCACATATGCATTAAAAGCACATATCTCTTGATAAAAATTAATAATTTTGGATCTGGCATGAATCATATGGAATCAAATGGATTACTTTTTAAAAGACATGGATAATTGCCAATCAAAGAAAAAATATTTATTTGGCTGGTAGAATTTGGTGTTTGGCGCCAAAAAGCCAAAGTGTTGCCAACATTTAAATGCAGCTAACACTCGAAAACATACCGAAAGCACACACCCCACTGTACGTACTGCATGCCCACTGTGCAGTGGCTGGAACTCTTTCAACTTTCGGCATCAAGTTGATCATCATAATGCGCTTTGTGGCGTTGTGACAGCCTCAAGTGCTTGGTAACCCCTGACTGCAGATTTTGGACTCCCCTCATGCCCACTGTAGGCACAGTGGTGTGGCACAGTGTCCCAAGCAATCTCTTCTGTTTCTCTCTCAAGTTTTTGGCCGAGATTTATGGTGCAACTTGGCCGAAAACGTAGAAATTCTTGTGCCCTGCAAACTTGTGTGCGCAATGCTCTTCAGCTGGCATCACAAACAGATAGAGACAGGGGAAGAGGGAGGAGAGGGGCAGGTACAGTGGGAAATGCAGCTACTTTCACTCAGTCTGATTGCATGCAAAATTATGCTGATTGCAAGTGGAGCAACATGCATATCAATTGCAACATAATGCCATGCATATGCTGTAAGATTTTAGCATTTTAATGAGTAAACAAATGTTGTCCTGCTCATAGTCAATAATCATGTAATATCTGTCAACACAGGAGTTGAAACTAATAACGGATACAGAGGGAGGCGGGGGCAGGAGTGTTTAATTCTCCCTTTATCCCATTGCACAGTCCCCAGGAGTGGCGTTGGGAATAAGTGTTACAGCCTTATTTATCTAAAATATTACTGGATGCGGGTTCATAAAAATAATTATGGTATATAAAAATTTACCATTTAACCCTATTATATAGGACGAAATATATATTTAGACCCTTTACTTTAAAAAAGTAAAAAGGGTCTATTAACTTAGTGCAAAGAGGAAATGTATGTAACAGGCAGAAGGAGGCGTGGCAGACCCCATAAAGTATATATATTCTTGATCAGGACAACAAGACGAATCGATATAGCCATGTCCGTCTGTCCGTCTGTCCGTCCGTCTGTCTGTCTGTCTGTCTGTCCGTCTGTATGAACACCTAGATCTCAGCAACTATAAGAGCTAGAGACACCATATTCAGGATTCAGGTTCCCCTATTCAGTAAGCAGCACGAGTTTGTTTTAGATTTTGGATACCTCCCCCCCTTCCCCCATAAACGGCGTAAACCGTGTGCTGTAACCACAGTTTTAAAGCTATTGATTTGTAATTTGGTACGTAAATAGCTTATGTCATTGACTATTGACCCTGTGAATTTCGTTTCGATCGGATAAGAAACAGTTAAAGTAAAGGGTCTCCTACTGTCGGTTACGTCCGACTGTAGTCTCCGTCCCACTGATCTGCCCCGTCCATATATTTTTTTAAATATATATCAAGCCCTTCCCGCGTAAAAATCGTAAGCGGAAAAAGTAAATTTTACAGGAGAACGTTTTTTTCGCGAGAGCGCGTTCGAAATTCGCAGCAAATGTGGCGCTTACGATATATTTGTCAGGCTAATATCTCAGTAAATACGTTGAATTGGATTATGAAATTTTTTGTGTAGATGAGTAGTTTAATTATATACATAATTGCATCAAAAACTGAAAATCGAAAAAATGTTGGCTACGATTTTTTTCGCAGGAAGGACTCCATATAATGAATACACCTTGGATTGTTCGGGAATATTTTTCACTATCCCCAAATATTTTAGAATTCAAATGTAACCACTTTTGAGAAATATGAAAACAAAATGACTGTCAATTCTGTCTTTTCGTTTCCAAGGTCACTGATGAGAATGCAGGCAACATTCGAAATAGTACTATCTGACCACTGCCAAATTTTTCTATTAAAAATCTCCCATTGCTAAACGTCAAGCCCGAATTCTCACCTTCTTTTATTCTGTTTAGTGATTTACGCACATTGGTGCGTTTCATAGTTTCATAAACAGAATGTTAACAGCATTTCTCTCAGTGTAGTTGCATACCTGAAACAGGACACAAAGTGCCTGATCCTCTGCCTTCGGGTCAACACATACAGAGCCCAGACAGACTTCAGCTGAAAGGCATACCAGAAGTGGGACTTCATCCGTCTGATATTCCGAAGAGGAACGTTATATGCAAATCACATTTGGCATACATATTTGGCCAGTTGTAGTAACAAGGCTCAGACTCTGGCCAGGATAAATGACTCAAAAGGAGCAGAGAAAAGACAAATTCAGGGCAGATGGAGATGGGAGATGAACATGTAAGCATTGCAGACAGTAAAAGGCCACAGTTTTCCCTCCTGCTTCGACAATGTTTAAAACATTTTTGGTAAAAGGCGCACATCGATAAACGATAACTGGCCGAAATAATCGCATTAAGTGGTTGTAATTAAAAATGCAGTCGGCTTTTAGACTTCCACAGCAGCAAATTGTCGGCTCCATGAGCAAATTATTGCAAACATTTCCTCGATGCCTTTTGACTTGGGGCCCAAGAACTAATTGAAATGCCAAAAACTGCAAGAACGGACAACGCACAGCGGAAAACCTGGTCAAAAGCAAAGTTAATTGCCAAATGACAAACACTGCATAACATATCCTTAAGCCAAGTCTTTCAACAATTTGCCTTCGATGACAGTTCAATTTCCGCCAAAAAGCAGAAGTTCCAGCTAAGTTCCAGCTAAATATGACGGTTGAAACTTTATACAAGCCGAAATTAATTCACTTTAAAATGACAAAAAAAATTGTATAAAAATTTGGTTTTAAATTTTTAAGATAATGGATATTCTAAAACAAATTACAAAACAATTTTTTAAATAATTTATCTTTAAAGTAAAGTAATTTATATTAACTCACTTGAAAGTGACAAACAATTTTGAAGATTTTACCTTTAATTTTAGAATAATGTTTTTTATTTATTTTTTTTTTATTTTTACTAAGAATTCCAAAAATTTTATAAAAATTATGCCATTAAATTTAGATTAAAAAATTAATTTATTTAGTTTTAGCGGAGACGTTTGTATATTAATAATGCTTAGTAATAATATGCCAATTTATTTTATTATTAAGGTCTTAATTTTACTCGAATATTATTTCTTTTTACAATTGTAAAGCGACGTGTGATTTCAAGTGAGAATTTGGGCTCGACGTCTATGAATGCAAGATTCGTAATGGAAAAATTTTCACTGATGAAAATGTTGGCAACATTCGAAATAGTACTATCTGACCAAAGCCAAATTTTTCTATTTAGGTTTTAAGTTCCATTTTTCTGTGTAATGTTCATTTGGTGCATCCAAAACATTTCGCAGCTCTAGCCTAAGTTTTGAAAAGCTTTAATTAAAATTCGACATTATTTTGTACGCTTTTTACTTGCGAAACATCTTTTTAGATTATTATCATGTTACACCCGTTGAGATTAATTATTTAATTCAATTTACAGCTTTTTGGAAAAATAATTAACATTTTTCTTAGTACCTACTATTTAATTTAAATTGTATATTTCTAAAAACAGTATATTTTTGACATCTGCAAAAAATTGTTAAGATTCGATTAGAATCTATTTTTCTGAGTGTATCTGCTATATATATACTTTGACTTAAAGCAAGGCCCTTTGCCTGAAAATACTAAATACTACATAACTAATATTTAGTATTTTCAGGACAGAAACAATGCTGAAAGCCATGTTGCAGGAGAAAGTCTGGCCAAGTTTCGCCGGCAAAAAGCATCGAAGCAGCTCCAATCAGCCATGCTGTGCAGTCTTTTGTGCAACGCGAATGCTTCGTGTCCCTCTGCCCCCCTCTGCTCCCACTGCCCCTACAGTTGCCAGCGCTTAACTGTTGTCAACACTCCCACAAACACCAAAATCCCCCACATACCTCAATCGTCTGGCGCAACGCTTAATGAATGCTGCGAATTTACTACCATGCCCGAAATTGGGTCGACTTCTATTTTTTGTTCCATTTTTCCATTTTTTTTTACTTTTTGCTGTTGCAGTTTTCCCTTGCAGTTACTGGCATTTACTGCCATTTGGTCGACAGTCGGCGACACAGAGGAGCCGTCGGAGCAACGGAAGCAGACACAAGGCAAGTCTGTCTGCAAAGGTTGCCAACAAATTTGGCTGAGATACAAAAACTCACAGACGCATTGGGCATACAAAAATATATATCAAATTGCAGATTTTTAAATCGTTATTGTTAAACAAGTTTTAAGCTATTTTTTTTAAATTTTGTAGCATTCGTAATTTTATTAATTTAAAATAATTGCAATTTTGTGCGCTTAATTTAATTTTTAATTTAAATTTAACATATTTGTTTTACTGTTTTTAGAGGACAATTAAATAAATGTATAAATTTATAATAAAAAAAAATTATACAATATTTTTAGTTCTATATTTAACTTTACCTTTTCATGTAAATTAATTCTTAAATTAAATATTAAACTTAATCTTGATTTTAATATTTAAATTCCTTGTCGACTGGTCATGGTTGACAATAAATAAATTAATTGATTAATCAACAGCAAACTATTTAAGTTTATTTTATATTATTAAGTTACATACTATATTTATCTATTATTTATATAAATTGACTTTAATACAAAATTTATTATTGATTAGCTGATTCTTTTAACCAATTTCATTCAAATAAGATTTTTATTGGTAATACATCCAGCTGAGATGCCGCAAGATGGGCAATAAATAAAACGCTCGCACTTTGATGCGGAAAATTACGCAGAGCTTAAAGCTGGATTTTCGCTTCATGTGTATTTATAGTATTTATAGTATTTATAGTGGAATATTTTCACGCTTCAATAGCGCACATTTGTCTTTTGTCTCTGCTTTCTTTACAGACCGCCGACACTCTCAACCTTATCATTTTAAACAGACAACGAGGCGCAGACGAGGAGGAGCTCGAGGAGGTGCTGCAGTGGGGGAGGGGGGCTGAGGCAGGCGGAGACATAAAATAAAATGCACTCAGGTTGTGTGTGTATTTGTGTGTGTTTGTGTTTGTATTTGTGTGTGTGTCCAGCAGCAACATAGGGCTAAAATGGAGTAGAAACAAAGATGCACAGAGGCAAAACTGTTTTTCAAAAGATAATCTTATAAAATAAACTTCAGAAATAAGAATGAATGTCTTAAAACAATATAAACAAATTATAATTATATTAATATAATATAATATAATAATATAATTATATTAAAAACAATTATTTTTGAATTAGAAACAAACATATAGAATTTTAAAAATAATTTATATAAATTACCCAGAAGAAAATTAAATTATGTTTGGTTGATGTATTTTATATTTAAACTAAAATAAATTTGATTTGAAATAAATGAATTTTGAGTGAATTTTTCGACAAAAAGCAACGGGGATTTTAATAATATAATATATTAGATATTAATATCATAAAAAATACACCGAATATATGAATTTCGCATAAATTATTCTTAAATGTGAATAAATATTCTAGTTTCTGAATGACAATTGTAAACTTAATATCGTCCTCATCGGACTTGTAAGCTTAAAAGTTAAATAAAAACGAATTTTAAAATAAAATAATTTAAAATAATCAAGGAAAATATAAACAAAATAAATTCTGTAAAGAATATAATATGTTTTAGTTAATTTCATTTAATTTTATATTTTGAACTCCAAGAAACTTAAAGCCAGATTTTTTCATCTCTCCATCTCAAGTTCTTCATGCTCGATTGTGCCATTTTTGGTGTGATAAGCTTCAAACGCATAGTTTTAATAACAAAATTTTAGAGTTTTTCTCTCTGTGTAGGGTCAAAATAGAGTTGGCTGTGAGTTGTGGGAGGCACTTGGAACTGAGCCTGGGCAAGGCAGTTGTGAGCTAGTGTGCAGCTTAAACACACATCAAATTGAATGAAGCATGGCTTACAGCCAGGTGTAAATGGTAAACAACTGGGACTAACACTTACACAGACACACAGACACACTCACACACACACACACACACACACACACACACACCCACACACACTCACATACACTTGTCTGTGATCTAGAAGTTACCCGTAAGGCAAGGCCTAATCGACTCTGAGCTGCCAGGCATATTTGAATCGAATGAAGATATTTTGTTGAGCCGGAATTATTTATTAGGTTTTTGTATATTGTATGGCATTTTTACTCGAGGCATTTGTGGATTGTAATGAAATTAAATATTGATAGAAATGGCCAGAAAAAGGCCAAAACCTCCACCACATCTGGCCAGTATAAAACTGCAGCAATTAGGCTCAATTTGCCATTTTACAGTTTACGTTTACGTTTCCGTTTCCGTTCAGGTATCACAAGTCATTTTATTACTTTGAGCATTTTTAAGACCAATTCTGAGCTCTGCATTTACCAATTGAAGCAATTATCAGCCTGTCTTGCCAAGAAACCCATGCAGTTAGGCACATAAATACCAGTTTTATCGGCTTTAATTGGCAGCTGCACAGAGCAAAGGCAAAGCATCAGTTGAATGCACAATATGTGCACACTTAACTTGTCCACTTCAATATTTTCTTCAATATATTTTCCTTAGATTTCTTAGCGCTTTCAGCTCCATTGTCAAATTGTGGCCAGAAAATTTATTTAACAATTTGTGGTTGGCTTAATAATTGTTTTTGCCTTTCATCAATTTGCACAAATGTAACGCAAAATTCACAAAGGACTTCAAGACGACACAAAATAAACATTTTCGTTTTTTCTTAAAAAAATAAACTAACAAGAAAATACTCTAAAAGCAATCGGAATATTTTATATATTAAGTTAAATTTAATAGACCAAATTGATATTAAAATATTGCTAGAATAGTTTTTAGTTAAATATAATATTGCATGTACTTTTATAAATATATTTCTTTCAAAACTTTCCTCTTTTTACTTAGATTTTTAGTTAAAAAAAATTATCTAACAATTTTTAGAAAAAAAAAGTTTATTGTGTTTTTTAAATTTTGCGTTCAAAAACAACTAGTGTGTATTTTCTCACATTTTTTAGAAGCTTTTTTAAGCTTTGATTTTTTTATATTCATAATAATTATTTGCAATCCCTGATTTTTACACTGATTTACAACATTTGAACTTTTCTTAAGTATAATTTTGAATATTAAATAATTCAACTTTTTGGTTTTTGTTAAAATTTCAGTTATTACTAGAATAAATCTTCATTTTTAACAAATTGAGCAAATTGATTGTTGAATATCTTCGCTGTTTCTTATCCGATCGTAATGCAATTCACAGCATCGATAGATAATGACATAAGCTACGTAATTTTTTAAATTAAAATGTTCTTCTGATAGAGTTAGACGTATTCACGAGATTTGAAGGAAAGATAAAAAATGCCCCTAAAAGTAGGCAGTAAAAATAACCTAGAAGTGGGGAAAGAAAACTATATTTCATTTTACATTATGTATTCGTTGTTTTTAAAATGTATAAAAATTGTTTCTATAAAAAAATTTAAAAATGTACAACTATTATTGTACTGTTATTAGATTTTATTACTCTTAGCTATATTATTTTGCCATGTTGAAATCCTATCAAAAGTTACACTATAATTATTTTAACATTCTGCTCATAAATGAAGTCAGCAATTATTATGTATAATAGTCGGAATGAAATTGGTTTAAAAGCACAATTATATGAATTAGTAACTGTGTCGATTGCATAAACACACTGTAATTTGTGTAAATTGAATTAATTGTAATGTGTTTGCTGTTAATAAATAATCTCAATTACATTTAGAAATCAATTTTACTGGCCAACAAAAAAGCGGAAGTGCACATATGTGTATATTAATTTAGTTGAAGCCCCAAATTGCTATTAGAACGAATTAAATATGATCTGTGTGTCTTTTGGGGCAAGTTGCAAAAGTGGCTCCAAGACGACAGCTGTGACAATTATGACAGATAGACACACAGATAAAGAGAGAGAGAGAGTGAGAGAAAGTCTGTAATCTGCTGCATGTAACTGTTTATTTGCCTCTCTATCTGTCCGTCTGTCTGTCAGTCTGTCGTTCCGTCTCTGGATTGCACAACAATGTCATAGGCTCATCAACAACATGCCACACACTCACAGAATCGAATTACTTCCGTATGTTGTGGCAATGCACTTGTGCACACAGTAAACAGCCAAAGATACACTTGAAAAAATTATGCACTTCAAAGCTGAATATTACAAAACTTCCATTTATTGTTTATTTAACATTTTAGAATGCAAAAATAATATTTTTTGAACGAAAATTCGTTTATAGAATTTAATAAAGTGTAATAAATATAATTCTAATCTTTTTTTAATTATTAGAACATTATTTTTTCTCAAAAACAGTTAATTAAATTGGCAAAATTTTAATACAAAAATCTTTTCAAGAAACTTAAGTAATTTTATAGAATTTTAGGTAATGAATGGGTTTGGTAATTTTGGATTGATTTGTTTTTCGAGTGTAGATTGAAACAGATGCAGATACTGTGACAGTGTTACATTGATGCATATAGGCAAAGCATGGACACGTATGTATTTATTGGCAAACACCCGATTTGGCCTAACTGCCAACCGCAGGACAACAGGGCCAACAACAACAACAACAAGAGCAACAAAAACAACAAGAACAAGAATAACAACTGCAACGTTGCCTACACTTTGCTCGTCCTCCTGTCGACTTCCCGTTTTGCCACTTGCCACACTTGGCGCCACAGCTACTGACATTGCCACTGCCACTGCCACCGCCACACGCCTGCACTGAGAGAAACATCAAGCGCCTTCGCACTTGAATCAAGAATTGCCGTTGCCAAAAGTGAATGGGATCAATGATAGAAAAATCTTTTACTTAAATAAATTTCACTTTAAATTTTATTTAGATTTGTAGTTTAATTCTGGTACAAAATAATATTTATTTAAAATTTTTATACAAAAATTATTCTTGATTTTCAAAAATAATTTGAAAATATAGCAATAACATCAGTAAAGATAAGAATTATTTTATACTTAATACTAAATATTATTGTATACACACGAAATCAGATATTTCGAAAACTATAAGAGCTAGAGCAACCAATTTTCTGATGTAGATAGATGTATACCAAACGCAAATTAAACTTATTTTTAAAATTGGATGTCACGCCGATTTTAGGGGATAATCAATGAAAATCGAATGACAAGCGTAATTTATAACATAGAAAATACATATAAATACATATGCATAAAAAATTATTTAGATAATGTATACTCCACCACATTATAAATCTCATTTGAAAAGCGCATTTAAATCAATTAAAAAACACAGAAGTTATTAAAGATACAATATTGCAAAATTTACTTGGTTTTATAGGATATAATATAATATGCTTTTCTTTGCAGTTCGTTTGAACTCAATGGCAATTTTTAATAAAATAAAACTGAATATATTCACGATTCGATTGCGATTTGAACTTTTATTTGAGAGCTTTATTTTGTAGAACATATTATGCTAAATTTCTCTAAGTGTGCTAACTTGTTGGACTTTTGCAAGGGGCCTTCGACTAGCATGTTGCACAGGCAGCAGTTTGGCTTACACACAATTTACAGCACAACCTCGGCACTCTCTCACTCATGCAGTTCGCAGTTCACAAATAGACAGACAGACAGACAGACAGACAGATAGACGAGAGACAGACGGACTGATAGATAGAGAGAGCAACAGAGATACAGACTCCAGCTCCATCCGCAATCCCCTCGTCTGTTTCTGCACGGAATTTCGGTGTAAATTGTCTTGTGTAAATATGCAAAAATATTCGTCGTTGTTTTGTCTCGATTTTTATTATGTTTTGTTTTGTTTTGGCATTCGCTTATTCATTGTCGTTACTTTTGTTGTTCTGACTCAGGCATTGTAAACAAACCAAGGCGCTGGATTAGAAGTTTTGCATTGAAAAGCAACAATATTTTGTTAATGCAACAAAACGATGCAACTAATTTGAAACAGAATCTGTCAAAGGAATGCAAAACTTATATTTATTTGCAGCAGAACGGAAAAAATTGCCAAAAATGTAACTAGATAGACTCTCAGACTCTAAACTTAATAGACATAAAGTGTATATTATATTTAAAGAAAAATTTTAAAATTTTAAAATTTTAAAATTTTAATTTAATTTTTTATTATTATCAATAATTTAATTAATTTATTTGTTTTATTTTATTAAATTATATTTGCAGAGCACGCTCGTCTGCAGCCTTGCTGTTTAGTTAAAGTTTATTTATTTTGTAGCATACTTTTTGGCACGCTTTAAACTTACACTGCGCTCTCAAAAGCAAAAATAAAAAAAACATCTGCAAACTAAAAGCTTTTTCGAATTGCATGCGTACTTAATTTTACTTTTAATTTCAAGCATTTCTATAGTTTCTATTTTGGCACTTTATATACGCAAACCTTTTAGTTTATCTGCAATTTGAAATTATTATTTATGGCTTATCGTAAATTAAGTGCGCTATTAAGATAGATGACCATTTGAAATGGAATACAATATTTCTTGCAATTGCCTTTTCAACTATAAAAAATTTCTTACTTAATTGACTGCATTTATTGAAGGCAAAGAAAAATTATTTTTAACTTTAAACATTAATATTAATTTCAATTTTTTATTCACAATTTCACCATTATGATTTTTTATTAATATTTGTTGTTTATTTATAAGTACTTCAGCAGAAGGCCTCCGACGCCATAGCTCTCCCTAATATATTTAAGTTTTGTAAACTAAATTTACTAATGTTAAATAAATAAATAAAAATATAATAATTTATTTATCAATTGAATTAAAGTGAGTTTTAAATTTATGAAAAATAGATGATATTATTATTTCCATATTTAAATTTATTCATCTCAAAAATTTTATCAATTTTATTGATCTCAAAAATATTTATTTTATTGTTTTAAAAAATATGTTCGTTTAGTCACACTAATTAATATGAGATTATTATAATTGTACAATTAAAATATAATGATATTGTAAATTTTATATTATTTTATGTTTTTTATTCCTTTTACATATACAAAATATTTTTAATTGTAATAATAGTAGTAATGTGTAATTATATTCATTTACTTTTGTTTTTATATTTAGTGTTATTTTTTATATTTCAATATGCAATAAATATTTTTGTAAACTTTTATTTCATTTCATTTAATTTGTATGCTTTTGTGAGCAGTTTAAAAATTCTATTTATAAAATTTCTGCTTCGCAACTTTGCACTTTCCCTGCAGTTGGTGCAAATGAAGTTTCGAGAACCTTTGCCAAATTGAATTATGTGGCAATAAACACATGCAAGGGGCAACCCTTGACCTTTTGCACACGGCAGCCACTCGAGCGGCTTGTTGCAAGAAGCAAGTGGCGCTCTTGAGGCGCAACCACATGCTCTTATCATCTGATATTATCAGCACTTAAAATAAATGTGTGGTGCAGGCAAAAGCAAAAGAAAACTTACCTTTCTGACGTTCTGGATTTTCTAGATGAGGATTTTTTTTTTGCGGCAACTTGTTGACTTGATTTTAATAAAAGCGACGCTGGCAGCACAAAGAGCAGAGAGCTCTATTTTAATATTGGTTCTTGAGACAATGTTCACCCGGCAACAACAAAATTATACACTGCACAAAACAAAACGAAAAAAAAGACAGGAATTCGCTTGAATTTAGTTTGAAATGTAACGTATTGTTTAAATTTAACAGCGCTGTAGCGTTTATGTAATGCGCGCTGTAAGGCTTACAGCCGGCGCTGTTAATGAATTGTTGCAACTGTTACACGGCTACACAGCGAGAAACTGACTGCCAACTGTAAGTGAACTGAAACTATTGCAGCTGCTGTGCGTCCTTGCTGTAGGAGCCAACGCGTACAACTGAATGCGGAATTCTGTTGCAAACTGCGATTGTTGCAACGCCCGTGTCCTGTGTGGCAGCCACAGCAGCAGCAGCAGCAGCACACCAATACACTCTCACAGCCAGCGTCATGTGCATGTCTTCAGTGTACATAATGCACGAGCGACGAGCGACACCCGAAGTGGCAACCCTGCTCAAGGGTTAACCAACAGCCCACAGACCACAGCTCACACCCACACGAATACACACACACACACACACACATACAGCTTGTAGTTGCAGTTGTAGTTGCAACGCCAACGTCAGCGCCAACGCCAACGCCAACGCAAGCAGCGCAGTCGCAACCCCCTTGCTGGCCCACATTTTCGCAGTCGCTGTTAGCGTTGTTGCTGCCTTACACGCCTTAACAGCAGCTGAGCTGAGAGCGCAACGACAGCAGAGAGCACTCTCTCTCCCTCTCCATCTCCCTCCCTCTTCTGTTGTGCTATTTACGCCGGCTCTTATCATGACGGCGCTTTAACAGCGCTCTGTTAATGTAGCGCACTGTGGACTATGGCAGAATATTTATTTATTTATTTATTTACTTATTTATTTAAATTACTTTTAATTTATTTTTCAATTTCCATTATTTATGGTTTTTATTATTATTGTAAATTTTCTATTATATATTTATGATTAATTATTTATAATCAAAATTTTAATGCTAAAATTTATTTATCATTAATTTTATTTCTTTGCTATTAAGAATCAGCTGTCGAAGAATTATAAATTTTGAAGTAGACTAAATTTAATCTTCAATTTAAATTAATTTTGAATAAGTTAATAAATTTATTTGTTATAAACCTAAAATATAAAATATATATGTAAAATAATTTTTAATTCAGGGTTGCCCAGCGTAAAGGATCCTGGTAGGAAGACATATTATCGGAGTAGTGACGAGTTGGACACTCTTTAAAATTTTTCCATTTGATCTAAAGAACAGAAAGGTATAATCCTTGCTTCTATTTGTCTTATTGGTATTTGGGATTGCATATATTGGTTTTTTTTTCTTTTTAAACAGCTTTAAGTCTATAAAAATGTCAAAAATAGTAACGATAAGTTTTACAGAATTAATTTAAACAAATATTTTAAACGAGGAGAAAATATATTAGCACAAAAGTATGGAACAAAAAATTGTCTTCAGAATTTTAATAATAAAATCTAAACTATTTTTCCAAAATCAAATCGGTTTCATGTTCAGGATATATTATAAATATATCTAGAGGTGATTCTCACTTAAGTTTTAGCTGCGACTGCGATATAAGGTATTATAACTAAATTGTAAAACAACATGCGAAATAATTATCAATTGGTTTTTGCGCTACAGCCCACTGTGCAGCGGTTACAGCGGAAATTTTTTCCTGTTTCTTGTGATTGTTTTTTCAGAGTTTTTGTTTTTGTTGTTGCCGGCTTCGGCATTGACTCGTTGATTATGTAAAAGTACAAGGACATTTCTATGTACAGGTCGGGACTTAATTTAGCGCGTGTGTGCGTGTCAAGTGCAAACAGGAAGAAGCAGCAGAGGCAGCGCAAAGGGAGAATCAGTGTAAAGGCAGAGGCACCATAGCAACAGTGTGATGCGTGCTCCCTAGGGATGAAGGGGGATGGAGGGGGAGGCAGGAAGCTTTCAAGGTCAGAGCGTTTATGCAATCAGCAGCTTAGGCAACTGTCGCTCTCAATTAAATGCCGCTCAATGCAAATTTGCTCGCTATCTATTAATAAACATGGAGGAGAACAACAACAAAATGGCTGTTGTAAGTGCTTGTTGCCAACGGCTGTGCGTTAACAGTGGTGCGCTGTTAAGCGTTAACAGTGCGCTGTTAAGAGCACGGCACGTGTTTCTCTCTCGCTCTCGGCGCAGCGGAACTTTTTGATTTTGTTTTGATTAATAGCTTCGTGACGGCTTATCAGTAGGTGAGCATAAACCGGAAATGCAACAATGTCACGTGGCCGGCATTTGCTCTCTCTACGCTCTCTCTCTCTCTTGTCGCTCTCTCTCTCGCTCTGTAAACTCAAGCGCCGCCTGCGCTGTTGTAACATTTTGGCGCCCTGCAGCAGCCATCGAACATCGAGCATCGAACATGTTGCAAGCGTTGCGTCTTGCTCGCACACTACCCCTTCGAACCTCCGACTGAAAATAAAACAAACAACAAAAAATCAACTCTTACATAAGCATAAATGCGTGTGCGTTTGTGTGTGTGTGTGTGCAACGAATGAAATGTGCGATTACTTCGTAGTATGCGTTTTAAGCTTAATTGCTCTTTGGGGCAGGTCAGGGGCATTCTGTTTAGCTCCAGCGCGATTCCCATAAATTCCAATTAAATGCCCGAATTTTAACCAATCGCATACATTTCTAATTACCTCTGCCCGATTTGTATGCACTTCACTATACTTCAAATTACAAAAAAAAAAACCCCTTAAAAAATATGTCAAAAATTAAAACGATTTAAATACCCCAAATATCAAATATTTTTCCTTAAACTCTTAAAATATGTGTTAAAAATTGAAAAATATTTAAATACCCAAAAATATCAAAAATCTCTTCATTTATTAATTATATTAATGAAAAAATTAATATTATTAATATTTTTAATTGATTTGTACAGAACTTACCCTTTAGGATATTATTTTATTTATCTATATATTTATTTGATTGTAGTAAGAAATTAAGTTTCAAACTAATGGTTTAAGCCAGAGCAACAAAGGCCTTTAGGCTGATTATTTTATTTTTTAGACCCTATACTTTGAAAAAGTACCAAAGGGTCTAAACCTAAAGTCAGTGCAAATGGGAAATGTTTGTAATACTAATAAGTGGACGTGGCAGTATATAAATTTATGTTTGTTCAGGATGACATTCTATAAAGTAATATTCGTTTGTTTGTCCGTTTGTCTGCCTGTCCGTCTGTCTGTTTTCTGTATGAAAACCTAGATATCTCAAATTATGATAGCTCGGTATTCCATTTTTTGTAAGGCTGCCAGATTGAATTAAGAAGTATTATTGCGTTTAATCAACTGCAAATGTTAATACAAAATTAAAAGTTTTAAAATCTTTAAAATTCTGATTAAATATTGGAAGAAACCTTAAATTTTTTGAAATGAGAGAATATTATCTAGAATATAATTGTTTACTATCGTTGCAGCTAATACTATAGTGTTACTTAGTGATACAAATGTACAAATGTACAAATGTATATAGTATATGTATATAGTTAGTCATTTTAGGGTTAATAATAAGTTAATGATAATTTTGTTTTCCTTTGATTAACATATATATAAATAATTATTTTTTTTAACTCATGCCCGGGGCAGGAATTGAACATGCACCCAGTGAAGTTTTTAGGTTAATAAAGTTGTGACACTTATTCCCTACGCCACCACTGGGTACAAGATCATAAATAAATTACAATTAAATTTAATATTAAAAAATTAAAACAGAAAAAAATTGTTTTCAAATACGATATATTGTTATTATAAGCTATTAACATTTCAATTTATTGTTTAGACATTAATTTTCGAATATTTGCCCACTTAAAATTAATGGCTAGATTTTTTAGTCATATATTTTTAGAATTTTTTATCTTAATATTAAATTTGTAAATTGTTTAAATGAAAATGCGAAATTGGAGCTAAGCGAATCAGGCCAAACTCCTCCCCTTGCAACATGTATGGAGTAAAAGTTCCCCTACATGCGAGGCTCCCTACAGATTTGCCTTTTACTCCAACTAACTTTATGTGTGTGTGTGCTTGTTGTTGTAGTAGTACATGTCACCTACATACACACACACACACACACACACACATAGGAACGACGAGTGCGTGCGTCGTTTACATAGGCTCCATGTCGAGTCGGCCAACCAACGACGGGCATTTGACATCGCCTACATGACTCTGGCTGTACATAGGGAAGGGGGAGCGAAGGGAGCGGGCGGCGGGGCTCGTCGTCTCATTCGTCGGACTCCATGACAGACCCTCCGCCCACTCACAGTCGTGCCTCCCGCCCCCGCCCCCGCCCCTACAACCGAATTCCCATACAATGTTGCTCGTTTTTTTGGGCTCGTGGCTGAGAAACGAGCTTCGTCAACGTAAGCGAAGGGTGGGCGGAGCGTAAAGTTTACAAAAAAAAACCCACAAAAATATTTAAAAATAAAAAATAAATAATATTTGCAAGCAAAATGCATTTGAAATAACATTTTCGTTCGTTATTTGGGCTTTTGGTTGCCAATTTTCCCTCTCCTTGCAGCTTAATTAAATGCAGTTTTAATCAGAATTTAAAGTGTTTGTTTATTATTGAAATTTTCAGTAAACCTACATGGCTATAACATAAAACTATTTGTATTGACTGATTGATTGGCGGACTGATAGACTGACAAAAAAAAATATATCTATAATGCCATATAAATTCATTTAGTTTAACAAATTTAAATTTATGTAAATAAAAGTTCATTTATTTTAAGAAATTTTAATTTATGTAAACATAGATTCATTTATTTTATTAAAACGTATATAAACATAAATTCAGTTATATTCAAATTCAAATAAATTCATTTATTTTAACAAGTTTAAAGTATTTTATTTAAGCTCGAGGAACCAATATTTCAATTTTAAAATAAAAAAATAAAAATAATACATTAAGAAAATCAAGCATAGATTTTTTGTAAACCTTAAACAAAACTATTTCTCTTATATTTTTTTAAATTTTTAACATTTGATTTTTTATCCCCAGATCATCCTTTTATCTTTTGAAATTTTTTTTATTTTAATTTTAAAAACAACTTTAATATATAATTAATTACCTAAATTTGTATTTTAAATTCTATGTCGACTGTTCATAGTTGACATTAAATAAATTAAATAAATAACAAATAAAATAAATTAATTATATATTAACTGATATTTTGCCATTGTTTAATTTATTTACTACCAAAATTTATTTGAAATAAAAGTGAAAATATTTAAATTAAAGAATGTAAATAAGAATAAAATGCATTTTAAGTACTTCAATCGAGCCTGGATGTTGGGTAAGCTTAAAAATTCTATTAAATTCTTTTGGATGGTAAGTAACATCAATATTTGTTACGTAAAAAAGATAAAAAAAAAAAAAAATAGTAAATAATGCAAATTTTAACTCTTATCTAAATTGATTAAATTGAAGTCGAACTCAATCAATTTATTGAAAGTAAAAAAAACATAAAAGAAATACAGCATTTTAGCATGAATTTTGGGCAACCCCAAAGACCCTTTGTTTAACTCTTGTATCTTCTAAAGTTTGGCACGCTTCAGCTGCATTAGTTAATGCAATTCCCACAGTGCCAAAAACTAATTTGCCAAATGAAAATGAAATGTTTTTGCTTACAAATATCCTGGCTGTCTTTCATCAACTAGAAAATGTGCAGCTAAAAGCTGCCCCAAAACAACAAAAAGCAAAACTAACGTGTTTTGTGTTTACAGCTGAAGCCAGGAGCCAAGAGTCTGATGAATTTGTGAATTTGCGAATTTGTGAACTTCATGCACTCGCATTACAGCCGACAAGGCGACAAGCAAATGATCCCCCCCTCCCAAATTCCCCACCGCTTTTTCTCTCAGTGTGCTGCGTGTCTTCTTGATGAAAATGCCAAATGGTTTGTGTCTCTTTATGGGAATTGTTGTTTGTTCGTTTGTTCTTGCTGCTGTTTTTTGTTTTCAGCAGCTGCATATTTAGCCCGCTTCAGCAGCTGCAGATAAGCAGCATTATATCTAGACCAAAACTACGGGTATATGGAGCAAGGCTTTTCCTGCAGAGGATTTAGAAAACTCGGTGGTAAGATAATGAAGCCTGTTTGAATGAAAATGCTTCTTTTTAAGCCAAAAGTTGTTGAATTTATTTCTAGAATTTCCACAGTTTCGAAAATCACACGAAATAGTTCCTCGAAATTTATTTAAATTAAATGCTTTAATTGTAAAATATCCACAGTTTCGAAAATTATACGAAATAATACCTGGAAATGTATTTGTATGAAAAAATGCAATTGTAAAATTTCGAAAATTATACAAATTTATTTGTGTCTAAAATAATTTAATTCTTGATTATCCTTAATTCCAATTCTAATTTAATTTGATTTTCAGAAATACAATATATCTATAAATATTTTTAAGCCGATTTACATACAAATTGGTTTTAAATTCACCACGTTTTTCTTTTAACTATTACAAATATAGGTTTATTACTTATACTATTTAAACTTTACAGAAAATATTTAATTTCAGCTCAATAAACAGAAAAACTAAATTTTTGTTGCATACCATGGCGGGCTTTTTTTTCTTTATAAGGCAACATTTGCAAAACGCATGTTTTTCACACTAACAAAAAAAACAATTCTCCATTTTATTTATGTAAACAAATAGTTGGACCAAAGTTACACAATTAAATCATTTAATATTCCAAATACCATCATTGAGCACTACAATTTGGCTATGCCCTAACCTAAAACAATTATGCCTCGCTTTAAATAGAATACAATTCACATCTGGCTATCAACTTTAATAACATTTCCGCATTTCGGCATATTTAAGACTAAAGTTTCCCGCTGAAAAATCCACTTACAAGCCACTCAACAGGAAAGCGGGAAGCATGAGCCAGGCACAGAGACAATATCAGAATTCAAAGCTCAGGAAGTGCAACACTTGCAAAAACTTTCGGCTTACCGGCTGCTTAATTTTAATTATGCGCCGCTTATAAATTCAATTGCATTTAACAATTACAAATAAATTCGCATTGTTGCCAGAAGAAGTTTTGCAGCAAAAAGCAGCAGCTACAACAGAACTAGACGCCAGGCAGACAATTTTTACAGGATTAGTTGGAAGTAATCCGGCAAGTTTAAGGACGAGCCAAGAACATGACCAGAGACAATTGGCAGGGATTGAAAAGGCAGCTGAAAGAGCGAATACCCTGTGTTATATTTAGTAATTTTTATTACTAAGAATATCTCAACATTACTTTGGTTTTTCAAGTTTTTTTCCCCATAGAATATTTAGATTCATACATAAAATATACTTTTGCATCAAGCTCGATTTTTATTATAATTTCACTTTAAAAAAAATTAAATACAGTAGAATCCGCGGTTATAACGACGCCGCTTATAGCGTCCGACCGGTTATTGCGACGAAAACTCGATGGTTTGGTTGGTCCCCATACAAACTTATATGAAACGGCCTCCGCTTATAACGACTCCGCTTTTAGCGACAAACCGCTTATAACGACGAGATTTTTCAATTTCAATTCAATTTTTCATTTCAATTCAACCGGATATTGCGACGTGCCGAACAAAAAAAAAAAACTTTAAAGAGGAAAATTTGATTTCTTTAACAATGCTAAAAGAAGCAAACAAAATCATGGATTTTGTGTTTTTTTCAATACGAAAAAGAAACAAAATCATGGGTTTTGTCTTCCGGATATAACGACGTCGGTCCCTTGAAAGTCGCTATAACCGGATTTTACTGTATTAAATTTTTTGTTTTGATTAAAAAATTAATTTGTTTTATTTTAAAACCTATTACGAACATGGCATCCATAATATAAAAAAAAAATTTTTTTTTGCTCCTTTCGGATAGTGCGTCTGCCGGATATAACGACGTAAAATCGTCGGTCCCTTGAATGTCGCTATAACCGGATTCTACTGTAATATAAAACATTAAACATTTCTCAAAAATTATTTTTATTAATTTTTTTGGTATTAACATCGATTTTTTGTAAAAATAATTTTAGCATTAAAAAGCAGTTTGTAATATTCTTAAAACACTTTTAAATTTGCATCAACTTTAATTTTTAGTAAAAATATATTTAGTATAAAAAGTGTGATAAAAATAAAGAGCTCTTCATACTATTATTTTTCTTAATTTTTTGAAGGAAGCTTTCGTTTTTAAAGTTTTTTATTCATTTAAGAAAAGTAAATCTAGCAGTTTGTCTAATATCAAATTTTATAAAATCTTTGTATAACGCAATGAGCATACTAAATTCCATAAATATCTGTACAATATCTATAAAGAATACTACCCCATTACATTGCTCTTAGTTCTGCAGGGTAAACGAGGGTGCTGAGCTAAAAGATTTGGCCACTTCAAGTTTGAATTGAAACAGTTTGTAAGCTGGCAAAGTGTTAAGCTCAAAGGGCAAGTGCTTGACGGCTTTTAAAAGACTAGATTTAGCGGGCATGATGAAGAAATATTAAATTTAAATATTACAATAAAATAAAGTAATATTTAAGACTGGTTTGGTCAGAATTTTATGATGGCCCTGACATTGTTTGGCAATTAATTATGCATAATGCAATTGATGTGAAGTGCCCAGACAGAGAGCTCTAAATCCTTGGAACTTCGGACAAAAACACACATGGCCTTTTAGGCCTGGCCAAGAAAAGCCTTTCGCTTAAGTTTGCCTTATATCAAAATTCAAATGCCTGTCTGCTAGCCTCTGGCGATCATCACAAAGGCCAAAGCGAAAATAAGCCAGGAGCAAATAGCAAATAGCAACTTTCACTTGCAAAAATGGGAATAAAAATGGCAGTAAAAATGGAGTAGTAAAAATGGAGTAGGAAAAATGGAGTTGTAGGTATTCAACAGGCGCTGTCAGAAATTGCGAATCGTGCACAAAATTATAAAATATTAATCGTAGTGCTGGCATTGTATTTGAATTAACTCGAGTTGGGTAATTTATGCCAACTTCATTTGTGTCGCGACGTGCCCAAGTTTCAGCAGTTGCCAAATGGGATTTTTGGGGTTTAAGCCAAACAGAGACAGACGTGGAAAGCCAAAGAAAAACTAATTTCACGAAAATGCTCACAACTGTGAAATAATTTTCACACTCTCACACACAGCCCAAAGGCGGCAATCGTCAGCAGCTTCTTATCGGACAATTCCTTTGATAATAGACTGCGAGTGGCGTTTGTCCTCGAGCATTCCAACCTCCTTTAGTTCTGCTTTCTCTGCATTTTTCTTTCACCTTCTGCTTCGCAAATTAGATGTTTATAGAAAGCTGTGCATGTGCATTAGCTTGGCTGCAAACTTTTTCAATTGTTGGTCGAGATATGGCAGGTGTAAGTTCGATTAGCCAAAAGCACTTCAACTTGGCTGCGAGACGAAACTTTGTCAGAGTTAATCGAACAGCGCATCCAATTCGATAAATGCTAAATTAAATTGGTGGATATTTCTATAAATTTATTGTATGTTTCACCAAATCTTCATTAAATTTACCAAATAATTAAAAAAAAATATTAACCTTCATAGAAATTTTAAATTCAATATCTCTTTTTGTCGAATAATAATTTATATTTATAGGTGCGAATATCTATCAGTAAGAAAGCTGTGATTTCGAACATTATAATGGCTGGAGTCGTCATTTTGCGCAGATGATATTTATTTTATATCTTAGATGTCACTGCCCTTGTCCTTTGAATAAATGAAAATATTTAATAGATGCAAATATATTAATGTATGTTAATTCTGTAAATTCAGCTAAAATCGTTCCATTATTAAGAGAGATATGATGCATCAAATTTTTGCTTATCTGCAAGTATATATGTTTAGCAGATTGTTTCAATTAATTTAATCAAATTCTTTCCATAATTAAGAAAGATAGATGCATCAAATTTTATGTTTATAATTATAAAAGCCATTTTCTTTATTTATATACTGTAAGGGCGAGCGCGTAACGCGAGCTGTTAGTGTCTAAAGGTACAGGGTTCACCTATTATGTAATTTCCCAACAAATTTTTTTTTACAACTTACAAATTTTTAGAATGTGTTTCTAATATTAATATTTATTTATTTACATACCACACGGGCGCGTAACGCGAGCTGTTAGTGTCTAAAAGTACAGGGTTTACTTATAATTTCCCAAAAATTTTGTTGTAAAACTTACAAAATTTTAAAATGTGATTTTAAATATTATTTATTATTTTATTATTACATACTTATAGCATAAAATTTTAATGGTTCTCGAAAACTTAGTCTTATTTGCTCTAAAACATGTGAAAAAGCCATTGTTCGATCCTTTGTGTATTTCTAAACTGTTTAGGACCACATAATACCTTAATTTCTTAAGCCAAATTTTAAAATGCACAGCGTTTCGATTATCAACATGGCCAGAAGCGCATTGTCTTAGAAAACGCTAAATGCAAATGAATTCTGAATGCGGATGAAGGCAGAAACTGTTGAGTTTGGCAGTTAACTAGTTTTGGACTTGCGTCGTTTTCAATTTAAAAGTTGTTGAGGAAATTGCATGCATAAGAAGTGCAGACATTTAATGCTGCATTAAACAGAGTTGGAGGCGGGGAAAGGAGGAAACTGCCGTCAATTGTAAGATATGAAAATATGCAATTATAATTTACAGTTTTTCTCTTCAGTCTTGATCTAGCTTGCCGCATAAATTGAGCCTCGCTGTGGCAACATTGTGCGCGGCACATAAAAAACATGGCCAAAAAACTTTGCTGCTAATCCGCAGCGTGAAGCTGCACTTAACAATTAACTTGCCTGCTGACGTGGCATGCCACACCTGCCCCTCCCCGCTTCTAACCATACAGACAGCGCAAAAAGTACTGACACGACGCGTAATTTATGTTAAGCGTCGCATTTTTATGTTCAAACAAGCAAAGAAGCTGCTTAAAATGCAAGCAGTCGACGCCATGCCACCTCAGCACCTGCACACAAGCTGCATGCCCCACACACGCCGCTGTGGTGCGGGCAAAAAGTTAATTGAAACACACGCTAGCATGAGCTGCCCGAGCCGTCAGCACCTCAACAGCAATGTTTATGCGTCAGCAGTTTGCCGATAAAAAATATTCAAAATATTTCAGCAGTCTGTCGATAAAAATAGTCAAAATATCGGAAAATAATTTACAAAAACTGTCACTGAAATAACAAAAATAATATTGAATAAATAAGAAATGATTTAAATAATTTATAAATCAATTATTTTTAAACCAAAACAACACATAAACATAAACACCTAAGAGAATAACCTTCACGATTTTGTTGAATTTAAAATAAAACATATTAAATTCAACAAAATTTCACCAAGGAGAAAAATCATTAAAAATTTCTTTGGTATACCCGAAAGCTCCGCCGTATAAACATCTTGATTATAGACTGGCAGCAAAAAAACTGAAAGATATATCAAAAGTGACTGCACGCTGACAGGATATACTTAATCCTTAGCCGCTCGTTGATTGCGGATGTGCATAAAGAGGCCTGAGCATGGAGTATTCGCCATTTTAAAGTAGAAATTGTGCAATTTAATTAAGTGCATTAAGAGTTGCATTTTAATGTAAAATAAATGTCTGCAGGTCTGATTGTCTGTCGTTATGCACAACTTATTCGCAATCAGTGCAATCGGATCGCATTTATTAAATTAAGAACAACATTGCGTGCTGTGCTGACCAATTATGGCGACAAAGTGTCTTCATTAAATTATACATTCATGAGCTTAACACAATTTGCATGACAAATGCGCTTTATAAAGAGCTTTTTTTGCCCATTATTGTACGATGAAAAAAAACCACAGCGAAAATCCAAATAAAATCAAAATGCAGAGAGTGAAAACTGCTGGCCATAATTACAAATCGCCCGCGGTCTATTGACACTTGTGGCATGTAAATTAACAGTTATTATTATTATTATTTTTTGCACATTTTAAACTGGAATGCAAACACATTCATGCATACTAATAAATACAATGCACAATAAATACATACTCGTATAAAACCAGGCTTAAAGTGGCAAATTGATAAATCGACTGAACCGGGTTTGAGCTAATACCGGGATTTGAACATTTCTCCGTCAGCTCATAAATTATTTGCCACGATAACAGATTTACTTTTTTCTTCTAACCAAAAACAATTTATGAAACTAAATGTATCAATGGCAAAAAAATTTAGCATTTTAAGCTTGATTATTTTATTTATGGCGTAGCATTTTTGATTTGAAATTTTTGTGTAGACAAAAGACTCAAACACTGCGCCCCAAATAATTAATTTGCATGTGTGATTATTTTTATTTAAGTGCACACACACACAAATGCGCACCACATTCATTTGAAAATGCCCAAAGGCGCTGAAAAGTATGCTACGATTTTGCCTACAAACAACTCGCTGTCCATGCGAAAGTGTGCGTATCTTATGTGTGTGTGTGTGTGTGTGTGTGTGTTTGTGGTCGTAAATTAAATTTGCATATGCATTGCACATTTCTTTACTGTTTGCAATGCAATAAATAATAATTTTTATAAATTTGAAGCGTTTTCACTGCTCAGCATTCGAAGCTTTTTTTTAAGAAGTCAATATATTTAATAATTTATTTAAGTATATATTAAAATATTTTGTTCAATAAATTTTTGCATATATTTTACTTTGTTTAATTTTAAGTATTTAAACGTTTTTTGAAATTAAATGAATATTTTTTAGTTAATTAATTGATTCAAGTAGCATACATTTTATATACTTCAGTTTAGGCTGATAAATTTTATTAAAAATCAACCAAAAACTCGAATATATATTAGTATTATAAGTTTGTTTATTTATTTATTTATTTATTTAGTTAATTATTTCCATATTTATTTATTAATTTATTATCAATAATCCTTGCTTATCTATTAATTAATACATACTATTATAAAAAATAAGTTAAAACATTTCAATTCTTCCGCTTTCCGCTTTTCCATTCAAATAAAATTACCGTCAGTGGAAACATGCTGATTTTTGCGGTAAAGTGATTTTGATGACAATGTTCAGCTGTAATAATTCCCATATGAAATTGTCGCATTTGTGCTTAATTCAATTAATATTTATTTGTTTTACTGCAAACTCAATTATGATTGTGTAAATTACCAGCGATTAACGCAATCTTTGTCACATGAGCCCCCGACACACTCAGCCACAGCTGTTATCGAATTTTGAAATAAATTTATATGCACGAAGCCCGAACGTGCAGTCTATAAGTTATCGCCCAGGCATACAAAATGCCAAATATACCAAATATACCATACAGAGCACACAATGGCCACAGCAAACAAATAAACATACATTTGTCATGTTCCATTGAGGCTAAAAATGTGCAATTGTGAGGCTAGAGCGGGGCATGAGATATGAGTGCTCGTATCGCCTGCTGCCATTTTAGTTTATTTATGGTCGCCATAGCATTGCCCAAATTGACCAAAAACATTTCTGGTTCAAGTAATACAAGCCATAATGCAGCTACGTGCTCTGCAGTTGCACAACTTCAATTTAATATACCAAACGACACTTTCGGAATATGCTTGGGCATAATTAAATATTCACAGTTGTCATCGGTTTGTTATAATTATATAAATAAATACCAAAATAAAATTAAATAACTCACTTAAAAAAAATATGAATTGGATGAAGTTTTCATTGCAACATTAATTCAAGAAAAATATTTACTTAAAATATTGAATTTAAAACATTTTCTTCATTACATAAATCGTCATAGAAACCAATATATAGTTATCTATAATTAAATTTAAAATAAAATATTTTTTTAATGTTAAAAACCAATTAAATTTTGATTAAAAGCATAAGCAAAACATAATTAATTTTCTGTGAAAATTATAATTTAATGTGTGGCAATGAAAATATTATAAATAAATTTTTATTATAATAAGCACACTCGCCACTAAGCGCCCTTGACAAGTCCTAACCACTTGACTTCACTGCACTATGATCAGCAGCTCTGCAGTAGCCGTATTTATAGTGCCTGCAGGCTGCGCAGTCGCTGTCTCTTATCAGTTCCCTAGAAAGAGAGAGAGCTAAGAAACCCACCCACCAATCTGCAGCTGTGGGGAGAACGACCGCTGTCTAAACATACCTCCTGCATTACAAGTAATGCAGCGGGTAGCCGGCTCGCCCATAAAGAACACATCGACCGCTCTCTATGCATAAGCTGCTAGGCAGCGCTTAGCCGCTCTGCTTGCTGGCTCTCCAAGCATAGCGCGTAGCTGTTCTCCTTGCAGGCTCTCCAAGCATACCTCCTGCATTACAAGTAATGCTGCGGGTAGCCGGCTCGCCCATAAGGAAAACATCGACCGCTCTCTATGCATAAGCTGCAAGGCAGCGCTTAGCCGCTCTGCTTGCTGGCTCTCCAAGCATACCTCCTGCATTACAAGTAATGCAGCGGGTAGCCGGCTTGCCTATAAAGAACACATCGACCGCTCTCTATGCATAAACTGCTATGCAGCGCATAGCTGCTCTCCTTGCTGGCTCTCCAAGCATACCTCCTGGATTACAATTAATGCAGCGGGTAGCCGGCTCCCCTATAAAGAACACATCGACAGCTCTCTATGCATAAGTTACTAGGCCGCGCTTAGCTGCTCTCCATGCTGGCTCTTCAAGCATAGCGCTTAGCTGCTCTCCTTGCTAGCTCTCCAAGCATACCTCCTGCATTACAAGTAATGCAGTGGGTAGCCGGCTCGCCTACAAAGAACACATCGACCATTCCTTATGCATAAGCTCCTAGGCAGCGCTTAGGCCCTCTCCTCTCCCATCTCGCTCTCGCTCTCCACGCCTCCTTCTGCCTGTTACATACATTCTGACAAAGTTATTAGCCCTGTTTTTCCATTTTTCAAATGGGCACAGGGTATAAAAACAGAATTTTTACAATAATAAAATAATAATTAAACAAAGTAAAATTTACAAAATTTATGTACGTTTTTTTAAATGAAAGAAAATTAATAATTTATGTGATTAAATTTTAAAATATTTCTTTATGAAAACAAACACTCAATAATTAAAATAAAATTATAGAATTTATTATTTATGAAACAGTTTTTTATTTGGTTAATTTTTCCTAATATGGATTTTAAATAAAACTAGAATAACATCGTTTTTTGTATAAACAAAAATATTCAAGAAGTTAATGTTTTAAAGCAATAAATAACTACATATTCAACATAACAAGTTTCTGCAACACCTAATCAACAAAAAATGCTTTGTGAAATTCACCGAATTGTTTATTTATTTTGATTAGTTTCAAATAAGATACATTCTACATAAATTTGTTGACTTGATTAGAGTAAATCAACTGCATTTGAAGTGCATTAAATATGCAAAAGTGTAAGCCGAAAATTGAGCAGAGGCCGTAACAATTATTTGAAATTGCATTTGGTGTGCATTAATTACAGCAAAGTGGTCTCAAATCCGCCGGACACCAAAAACACCATAACAAACGTGCTTATAATCGCCTGGATGGGCGACAGAGCCTCCGGTTCAAATCAGAGCTACAGCTCTATGGATAGAGTTCTGGGTAGAGCTCGGGGATGAAGTTTATGCCGTGCACGTTTGGCCCTGGCCAAATGCAATGCAAACTTTTGTGCAAATTAACAAATTTTGCAAATCTACTCGAACAACAACAAGAGCTGAAAATAAATTCTATTTGCCTATGTTGTAGTTTGGGCCTTGTTCTGGTTCTGGTCCTGGTTCTGGACCAATTTTGTGGCCTCACCACAAAAATGCTACAAACAATTGTGTTTTTCTTTAGTAAATAACTCTTTCCGGCGTATAGAGTACGGACTTTGACACTTGTTTTTGTTTTTGTTTCTTTTTATACCCTGTGCTTATGAAATGGATAAGAAAACAAAAAGGTTTAATGGCAAAAGCAGGTCACAAAGAGTCCATAAAGAATATATATTCTTGATCAGAACGAAGAGCTGATTCGTCAGTCTGTCCGTCTATAAGAACACGTGAATCTTGGGAACTATAAAAGCTAGAGTATACATTTTTTTGATGTAGATAGTTATATACCATACGCAGATCGAGTTTATTTCACATTTTGAATACCGCGCTTCTTTGCGGCCAAAATCATTAAAAACCTCAAAAAATGCAATGTTTAATATAAAACGTTTTCATACAGAATATATACTCTCTTCCGTTATATCAATATTTACTAAAAGGCCCATTGAAATCGGTTTATAAACACCAAAGTTATTAAAGAAACAATATTGCTCGTCTTCTGGAATTAAAGTATGGTGCCGAAAAAAAGTGAGTATGGTATGCTATTTTATAAATATTTTAAAATTATATTTTAAACGTAGGCTGCAGGGTATTCTACAGTTAGGCGCGTTCGCCTGTGCCGTCCTTTCCGGATTTACTTTTTTTTGTTGGCTGCGGCATGCAAATTTAATTTGCCACCAAAGCCTGCAGGCAATACGGGTTATGAACGTGTCGTGCCGATGTCCTGCAAACTGATTTGATTAAATTATAAATATGTTTTTATTCTTGTTTTCTGATTGCATAAATATTTTTTGTGAGCATTTTAAATAAGAGCCAAACACTCTGACAATTGTTGGCGTAATTTGTCAAATCCACAAATGGAAAATATCATATTGCAGCAGCAGTTAAGTCGAAATCCTTGAGCTCAGCTAAAGTAATTACATTTTAAATTGGCAAAATTGAGAAAATTGTCTGTGTTTTCCCCGAGTTGCAGTTACCAAGGCCTAAGCTCAATAACATTTTTGGCCACATTGTCAGACAGCAGCTACAAAGTCTCATTCGAACGCATTTCATCTATATGTTGATGACCAAATTTGAATACAATCTTTGCCACAGGCCTTCTGGGAACCCAAAGACGCATTTCGAACTCCTTGACGTGGCTTAAATTACGCTTTATTTGCCTTTTTTCAGCATGGCTTAAAGTTTAACTCGACTTCAAGTGTTTGCAATGGCTACTTAATGAGCTGTGCGAAGTGCACGTATCACATGCAAGGCGTGACAGACAATGACATAAAAAATATTTAATAAACCATAAAAAATGGCTGGCGATTTCAAGGGATAATGATAGACTAAAGGGTGCTCTTTTATAGATTATAAATATATATTTATTAAAATAATAATAATCAACAATGAAATTAATATAAATATGTCGATAATTTAATTAACTGCTGAAAATATGATATTATTTAATTTTTGATTATAAAATTATTTAAATAAAATTTAAACATAAATGAAACTCAAACAAATTCAAGGAAATGCATTATATATTATTCTGTTAAATAGTATTCTGAATTTATTAAATTTAAAAATAAATTTATTTAATTGATATTTAAACAATAATATTCAGCTATTTTCTTAAGCTGGTTAATTTAAATAATATTTGCTTGTTTTAATTGCGTAATAAACTTGATTAACTTATTACTGTTAATAGTAATTATCAGTTGTTTTCAAATTTTAATAAATTTTTATTTTTATTAATTTTTATTTATTAATAAATTTTTATTTATAGTTTTTATTCAAGAAAATCTTACTTAGAACAACTCACATAGTATTTAAATAGTTAACTCTTTCTTCCTGTTTTTTTCTGTAATCAAATTGTGAAAGGCAACAAGAAAAAACAACAAATCTAGTTTTAACCGTTTAAAAAATATTTATGAAAAATCGTATATTTTTTTATTTATTTATTTTTTTTATTTTTTTTACTGAGGCTAAGGAATTTAAGTCCGCTGACCCTCAGCTCATTGGCAGCGTTTGTTATGTTGTCGGTTGTTTGTTATCTGTTGTTTGTTGTCTGTTGTTTATGCTGCTGCTTTCAAATTAGTGGACACAGTCAGCGCATAAAAATGCAAAACACAATTTGTCATACGCAATGAATTTGAAATGCTTTCATTACCAGCGCAAGCAGAAGAGATAGAAGCAGAGCAGCAGAGTTGCCAGAGGGCTTAAAGCGAGCGCTTCCTTTTATGGCAAGCCCAAAAGTATGCAATAATTTTTTTGCAACTGCCATAAAGTGCAGCGTTTTGTGACAAGGCAAAAACACAATTTCAATGTACTTGAAATAGATTTTTAATAGTCCAACTGACAAGCACACACACACACACACTCCCACACACACACACTCTCACACAAATAAACACAAATATGCACTGAGACAAACAGAAAGGAGAAGATTTCATTTGATGCGACAGACGTTTTCATGTCGGCCTTTGTTGACAGTGAAAAGCATTTATGCGATTTTGCCATTAGACTCTGGCAGAGAACAAATATAAAAATTTATGAAACTCCCACACAGAGATGGCAGCATATGAAAATGTTTGTGAGCAGCAGGAATTTTAGTCAATTGTCGAAATGAATTAATGTTTAACTGGCAAAACTGCAGTTGCTTTTGGCCATAACGTGCTGCATGCGAAATTACCCCAGAAGTAATTTGCTGGCCAATAGTTTTGTGGTAGCCACAACTACAAATTGATATATGGCCAAAACGAAACGTTGAACGTGGGGTAATAAAGTGCCAAAATAGAAATGAAATAAAGCTCTCGCAGAGAAGACGAACAAGCTAAAGTTTCTTTCCGGCTTTTATTACAAAACACACTTAAAATGCAACAACAAAAAAAGCAACGAAGGCAAATAAATAAAACGTAAACTGCCAAACAATTGAAAATTTTCCACAATGGGCAACGCAGCTTAAGAGCTTACTCTCATCTCGAGACCCCGAAGACCCCCATCTCAAGATGTTCATCCAAACACAATTCAATTTCGATGCTTAAAGCGAACCCCCAGCACATAAAGCAGGATTACAGGCAAATTGCGAAACGTCTTTGCATGTCTGGCCAACACACAGTTGTACACACACACACACACACACCCCCTCACGCAAACACTTGCATATGTTGAGCAAACTAATTTTATTGCACACCACATTCATGAGCACTCTGATCGCCTCAACATCCCGGCCCATCCTCTCAATCAAGTGCAAAAATTTTCACAAGAAAATTACTCAAGTGGTTTTTCTTAAGTGCCCAATTGCTGCAATTTTCCTGCCTGGTCCTTTAAACACTTAATCGCAAACAAACAGAAACTTTAAAAAAAATAATAGCTTCATCGTAAGGAAATTTCATTACTACATTTACTAAATATATATTTTTTATTTTTACTCAAATTTTATTTATTTTACAATTGTAAAGCGACGTGCGACTCTATAACTGAAGGTTGGAATTCGGGTTCGACGCCTAGCGTAGGAAGATTTTAATGGAAAAATTTGGCTTTGGTCATATAGTATGTAAAAATATTCTATAATTTCAATTCTTAAATTTGATTTTTGTTTTTTATATATATATTTTTCATGATAATTTTTCCATAAATCTGAAAACACTGGCAGAATAATAATGTCATCCCACTTTGATAACTGCTCTCAGTAGAGCTGCTATCGATGGCAAATTTTTTTATTGTCATTACGATTTTAAAAATATAAATTTGTTTTTGTAAATTGCGAAAATTGTTTACCAAATTATGCCTTGTTCTTTTCTGCACTATTTTGAAATACAATTCGTTTATTCATCGATTATTCTTACGATTTTCGACGTTGAAAATAAAGGATTATTTTTTCGATGTTAGCGATAAATAGATAGTTTTGTTTTAAACATCGAAGTTTAAAACCAACGAAGTTATAACGATTGTTCTCCAACACTAGTTGCCAGCATTAAAAAAAAGAGACAACACTACAAGCGTGGGTTATATGGTCATCTCGCTCTAAAGTTATTTTTAAGCGATTGACAAATCCATCGAAACCAGCTCGATGCAACTCTGTATAAATCGCTCACAAATTATTGACAGATGAAATAAAATACAACAAAATAGATATTACAAATCGACATAACTGGAATAAATTAAAAGCAATCGAATCACTGCAGTTTGGATTTGTAAAATTAGAATAAAAACTATTTTATCTAACAAGCAAAAATGCCTGGTCATTTCCGCAGTCTGTTCTCCAATCGTTACAAGCACAAACCGAAGCAGTTCAATAAGAATAATGCGAGTAAGATCTAATCTAAATAAGCTTAATTTAAATTGATTTTTTTTTAATAGAAATACATTATTTATTTGGAATCTATTAACAGAGGTTGAGACCCATATGCCATCAATGCCACTTCGCAGCAGCTTCAAGTCCGATGTAAATCTCTGTGCTCAATGGAGGCCATCGGAGAATAAAGCGAATGCGCCCAAATATCATTACGGACCGGATGAACCCAGCACCGATTGGCGGGCAAGTGATGATATACCTATTGTGGAGCGTCGTCTCATGGAGCACCGGTTGAATGTGCAGCTGATGAGCTGTGAGCTCAATCCGGGCGATGAGTTCAGTCATACCATCTGGCAACTGGAACACCCTGGAATGAAAACCGACAGTACCGAGGGAGGCGTCAAAGTGGGTAGAATCACCATGCTGCCTCATAAGCGTGGGCGTGGTCGTCCGCCCCTAGGCGTCAAGCTGGAAGAGGCGCGCCGAAAGCTGGCAATTTCACCAGATAGATCGGATACAGAGTCCGACAGCAAGTCGGATAGTCCAGAGCCTGTCAAGAAGGCGCCAACCGAGCGTCGTCGTCTTAAACGTCCCGGGGAACAGTTTCCCTGCACCCAGTGTCCCAAGCAATTCGACCATTCCTGGATGCTGGTGGCCCACATGCGCACCCATACCGGAGAGAAGCCTTTCTCCTGTCCCGAGCCCAGCTGTCCGAAGTCATTTGCTGATCGGTAAGCGCTTCTAATAATATTTCGTATACCCAAAAAGAACATCTGGGTCCGTATGTCCGTCCGATTGTATGTCTATCCGTTTATATAAACACGTAGATCTCGCAAACTATAAGAGCTACAGACACCATTTTTAAAATGTAGGTTCTCCTAAGCAGTAAGAAGATGAATATATTTCCTCCTACCCCCGCCAATCACAAAAAAACTCTGCAGCCACAATTCTAAAGCTACAGATTTCTTATTTATAATGTATGTAACCAATGATATTCTTCCACGATGCAGTGAATTCCATTACAATCAGATAGGAAATAGCAAAGATATTCAACAGACAGTTTGTTCTAATAGTCTTATTTGAGTTTTATTTACAAATTTCTTATTTATTTTTATTTTTGTAAATTACTTGCTACAGCTCCAATATGCGTTCGCATCAGCGCACCATGAACCATCATAGCTGGGAGTTCCAGTGTGCACAGTGTGGCAAGTACTTCAGCCAGATTGTTTATCTGAAGCGTCACTCACTGGATGCCTGTCGCAAGTATCTGTTGACTAACAAGAACAAGAAGTAAACATTTAAAATATCAAATATTTGTATAATTAAAAAAAATAATGGAATAAATTTAAATATAATTCTTTTTGGAAGATTTTTGTTTTTAAAGACAACATATTAATAATAAATATTTTAATAGATTTTTGTAAATTAGGTCTTAGGTTTCATAATCTTTAAATGAGTCTTACTTAAAATAAAGCTAAAGTTTTAGGATAAATTATAGCCAACAAAACTTCGGAATATCTCATAAAATGACCATAAAATAAGTCTTAATACTATGGGAGTTGGCTTAAGTTGCCAGCCAATTGCCAATTTGGCCATATGTGCGTCGGAATAGGCCATATCCGGCAGCAGTTTGGACACCAACTGCAGCTAGTTAACATTTCAAAGCGATGCCTGGGCATCATCTGCACTTGGTCGGCTTCTACTTGGGTCGAAATGCAACTAAATTGGCTCATTAGGGGCACAAGTAGGAGACAAAGAGTCGTTTCTTTGAGAGTGGCAAAGTTTGAACGAGTAAATCAAACAAAATGTGAGGCAAACTTTGTGCCAAACATACACACAACACACGCACACATACACAGCGAGAAATAATTGAAGAATTTTATTTTTTAAGTTGAGAATAAGCCAGAGAATAGTCATAATTTCAAACTATGCGAAATAAAAATATTTAAAAAATATATTTACAAAAAAAAAAAAATTAAAAATAAATTGCAATTAAATTAAACAACTTTTTATTATTTCCTTTCATTATTCAACATTAATTTATATTAAAACAAGATTTAATTTTTCAATCGGCAATTATTATAATAAATTATGTTTTATTCTAGAAAGATTTAATTTGTCAATCGTACGAATTTATAATATAAAATAACCTTCTTTTCTTGAAAATAAGTTGTCCTATTTTGCCTATTTCCAATTTTTCCTAAATTAATAATTTTTATAATTTGTATTCTTATTTTTAAATATTAAAGTAGATTTTAATAAATTTAAATTTATATAAGAATTTTTCCTTACGATTGCAAGTACTTGAATTCTTTTTATTCGAATTCAGGTCAATCAATGATTTTTTTTTTCAAAATTGTTTTTATTTTGTGAAAATATAAAATTGTTTTTTTTTTATGATATACTCTTACTGTAGTGTAGTAATTTATACCATGTTAGCTTTACAATTTTTATTCTTTTTCATTCTTTTATTCAAATATTTCATTACCTTTGCAAAAAACTTGAATTGATATCATTCGAGCGCCATTTTTGGCTCAGTGTAGCACTCGCATGGCAATTAATGATGCGAGGGAGTTTTTCCTCTGGCCAAGAACCGAGCTGCGACTTCGATTGCGGTAAACCTCAACCGCCATTGACGGCAGCAGCTGCACGGCCTCATGCAACGGTCGAAATGCAAACAGTTCGATGCCTGCTTTAGACAGCAGCAGCCAGAGGAGCCTAGGGGGCAGGGGGGCCAGAGGGGCAAGCACAAGTGGAGGGCAGAGCAAACCCGTTAATGCGTTAATTTATGGCCGCAAGATAAACAGCATGTGAGGCATGATTTAAAGGCTCAAGTTGCATGCCACGTGTGTCCACTAAAACGCAATTACTTAAGCGGCAGGCGAAACAATGTGGCCACAGCAGCATTTTCTTTCATTATCCCCATTTCCCATTTCCTTTTCTTTTTTGTATATTTTTTAATATTTGATCAGAGCCACAGGCGACACGGGCAGCACATAATAAAATTGTAAAACACGAAAATTCGCAATTTTATTGAGCGTGGCTCTTAAGTTGCCACACTTTTTATTGAACTGCCTGTTGCCCCTACGGGTGAGCGGGGGCATGGAAAAATGGCTGGTGAAGTGAATTTTTATGCCACCCAAAGCACGTTGCTAAAAAAAATGTCAGTCGGCAAGGAAACAGTAGGCGGCACTCTACCAAGGAGCAGTCTGCTTTTTGGCCATTAATCTTACTTAAATCTAATAAAATCACATCACATTACATTTAAATACAATTATTATAATTTAAATTAAATTAAAAATCGAAATACATCTTTTATTTATATAACAATAAAGTTTTTTAGTAAAATACAACTTAAATAATTTATAATTAACTTGATAAAAAAAAATAATTGAATTTCTATATTGAACTGTAATATTGAATATGAATTTATTTAAATTAAACTAAAGCGCTTTATAACTAAAATCTAGCATATCTCAATAGATTAAGGAACATAATTATTATTTATATTTACATATTTTCATATATATTTCAAATTATATAACTTATTTTTATTTAAAAAAAATTTAAACAATTTTCTGTTGAAGTTCAATTCAATCAAATTATTTTAAAATGAAATTTACTTAAATTTCCTTTATTTTAATACAAAAAAATTAAATTAATGAAAATGCTGTATTAAATATAAAGTTATTTGAATTAAACTGAAGAATTAAACTTAAGAACTAAAAACTATTATTATGTTTAAGTTGAGAGAAGAACATGATTATTATTATTAGTTATTAGTTATTGTTACTCAGACTTTAACTAATATATTATTGTTCAGTTTATTTTACAACTTTATACAAACCTATCATTCCCACTTCTAGCAATGATTCAGGCAATCTGCAAAAAGATAAAACTAAATACAACAACCGAGAACGGTGACTTCTTCGGCTGACATTGCTCCTTGTAGTCCTTAGCCAAAGTATTTTTAAACGAATTTACCAACTGGGAGCATTTTGTTGGCGTCTATTTTGTCCGTCGTCATGCCCGGAGTATTGGCCATGGCCGGGGCTAGTTGGGCAGCAGTAAATTATTTTAGCGCTTCAATTTGGCCAGTAAATTGGCCAAGTTAAGAGCTGCCGTATAAACTTGCAGCATTTTATTTAATTTATTAAATTTGTTTAGCATTTTGTTAAGCGTAAGTTTGATGAGAAAATTTTCAAACTTAAACAAAATAAAACTGCATTTAAATTTAATTATATTTCTTTGAGTTTTGAAAAAAATATTTAGATTTTTTTATGTATTTTCCAACATATTTTACTTATTTAATAGTGGTTAATTTCTGTTTATGCTCAACAATTTTTTTTTCTTTCAAAAATCTTATAAAAACAATTAAATAACTAATGTCAAATTTTTAATGTTTTTTTTTGTTTAAATATTCTCTTAAATATTTTTTTTTGTTAAATATTCTCTTAAATATTTTTACTATCCAATTTTTTTTTATAATATTCACTATTTTTTTTTTTTTGTGGATTTTTATTGCTTTTTTATGCTTAACTAATTATCATTCTCTCAACAATTATTTTAAGAACAAAAAACAAATTATATTGCAAATAATTAATTGTTTGAAAACAGATTTGTAATTTTCTTGGCGCAATTGGAAGCAAATGAATCATATGCAAGCAGCTGTTGCCTCACAGAAAATTCTCTACAATCTAATTGAAAATTGTGTTCACTTTAACTACAAACTCAAAGTACAAACTGTCTCCCAATGAACTTAAAAAAAAAGTTAGAATATCATATATTAGCGCATTTCGTGCTGCACTTGATGGCGCTATCAAAAAGCGCTGTGAGACGCTAAATTTGTGCGGTTCCTGAAAAGAGATGTCAGCACAACACCTGAGAAATTTATTACCTTCCGTACACACACAACGTGCCCCAAAAAATTCCTCCCCCTTCCCCCTCAAGCACAAATCCCCCAGGCAACCAGGGCACGTTCTGAGCTTTCCTTGACTTTAAGTAGCATTCGAGGTGGTATTTCTCTATTTTATAGTGCATACACTGAGAGAAAACTTAATAGTTTTCGTACTTTAATCATGAATTTCCAGCTCAAAAGTTCAATGAGCCAGAAAAATTTCTATTCATCTATAAATACACAAAAGCACATGGTCTCCTACTGTCGGTTCCATCCGACTGTAGCCTTCCGACTAAAAGTATCTATGGAAAATTTATAAGAACTGTCCAATATATCACTGCATTACGCCTCTTACAAAGAGTAAGTTTTTACCCATGATATGGTTAATTCGTTTAGGGAGTGATAATATAATGTAATATACCAATATTAGACCTAAAATTTAATTTGTCTACGCATCAAATCATTCGATTTAAAAAAAAATTTTTTTTTGATAATTCGATATTTTTTGGGGCTCTACCCTAAAATGTTCGCAAAACTTTTAAACTTTTTCTAAAATTTTTTCTCATGACTTATGACTTTTATTTTAATTTCGAACTCAACTAATTAAGAAAACACCACACCGCTTGAAAATTGAATGAGTTTTGGCAAAGTTATGCGCATTCAAAGTTAAAAAAAAAACGGAATTTCCCTTTTAAAGAGCGATAATTCCCCCATGATACCAATATTGGCCCTAAAATCTAAATTTTTCGTGCAAATGTTTGGTTTTTTCATGGTTTATTTTTTCTGAGTGTAGCCTTGACAAATTTATTTACTCGGGCATCTGATAGTTGCGCGTCTTGTACTTGGCGTTAACTTGATCCACAGCTACTTCATCCAATTCCGCACACGTTTCCTCCTCCTTGGCCGCGAAGGTCACTTTCGGCTCAAACCCTCTGATTATATCATGACGCTGACGGGGCGGGGCCGTGGGTATATAACTGGGAACCACATGAATTTCGGGCTCCCGACAGCAACAGGACTGAATGCAGCAGTAACAACCGCAGATGAGCAGTAGTAATATCACGATAGCTATCGGTATCAGTATATAGTAGATGGGAATATCCAGCGTCTCGTCCTTTTTGTTCATCCAGGCCCAAATCTTTTCTAGCAGCTCTTTCATATCTATATCCGTTTCCAATCGTGTATAAAATGCAACTGAAGTCTACGTTTATATAATATCCAGCATGCTCCTATAATACTATACCTTTGCATCATTTAGCTATATTTTTAGCGAGTTTTTTTTTGCGGCTTTGCGGGTATGTGAATCATTTCTTCTGGAAATAAAGCTTTAAATCGGATATTTCCAGAGTTGCAAACTTCGAGGAATAAATATTTACTAAATAAGCTTTTTGCTGTGAAACTTATTATCTAAGAAAGTTTAAACTAAAAGCACATATATTAATATATTTTTAGCATTAATAATATTAAATTTATTTCGCGTATAAATTCAAGTCATAAATTATAATTCTAGTTAACTTTTCTTGCTTTTAAAATAAATATTTTAATACTTCATCTAATAATTTTTAATAATAATTAATTTTAGTTAAATAAGCTTTAAAATAAGAAAGTTATTAGCCCATAAAGTTAGAACTGAAAGCACTTGAATTAATATATTTTTAGTATTTACGATTATATTTTATTTCTTTTTTTGTTTCTAGTTATAATCTATAAACAATAATTCTAATTAATTTTGCATAATATACAAATATACCTTCAACTATTAATTATAACTAATTTTAAATCGAGTTATATAATAATTCTAACCCCCCTTCTTATTTTTAATTTTTAATTTTAATTTTTAATCAATAACTAAAAGAGATGTAGACAGAGCTAGAGCGAAAATAATACATTATAAGCATAATTTTATTTTGCTCAGAAATTCCGCCTATTAATAATAATTCTAGTTCCCTTTTCTTGAAACTACGCTTATCGTTTAAAGTAGCTATATATATAAGTATATTTATATATATAAATATATGTAGTATTGAATAATACGAGTAATTTAAATTGCCTTTCATACTTCCAGTATTTAGCTGTTATCGGTGCCTTTGTACGTATTTCGTTATATGCAAATTATTTTATAGCATTTTTATGCATATTTAGGCGGCTAATAAACTTGAGCTTATCAAGCTTATTTACTTATGTTATGCACTAATATGTGCTACAGTCGTACGCACTCGACAAAAAAGTGCGGTAAACTGTTGCACCATAGAAGCAAGGTCGACTACTTAAAGCGGCCGCTAGATGGCGCCAGTTGCACTCTATTATCACCTAACGCCTTGAAGAATTTTCTTGAGAACTATTCCCTCTCTCTAGAAAAATACACCCTAGAACTATTTCGTTTCTCTAGAAAAATACCCTCGAAAACTTAACCGTTTCCCTAGGAAAACCATTTAAACTCCAATTGATTTTCCGATCGAATTTTTAAGAGCGATTTAATTTCACATTAAAGTCTTAAGTTATAATAAGGGTCTTAAATAACGTTTAATTTAAGTTAACAATTTTAAAAATTGATAAATTGATATTATTTTAATTAATTGAATATCAAATGAATTAAATTTTTAGAGCTTATCAATACATACACAAATTTAACATCTTTCTTAGAATACTTTTACACAAACCGCTTATACCCTTAAGCTGAACAAATACCCGGCATTAATTACACACAATATACATTTGAAATACGTAACAAACACATGAAGTAATTAAACTAAAAGTCTTCAATGAGTTTTATTTTAGTGACAAAAGTTTTTTACATTATTAGTAGAAAAAATTTAATATTTGAATAAATAGTTATAAGTTAACTAAATAATAATAAATGTTTGGTAAGTTATTTGTACTTGAATTCGGCATCTTTATGTGGCTTCTAAGTTTTATTTCTTATGTTAAGTAACTTGATATATAGTTTATTCAGTAATATTCGGTATTTCGATTGCGATGCGACTCGAGGGTGCCTCCTAGGGAGTTGAATCTGTATAGGGGAGGTCTGGCGGGATGTGGAGCAGGAACCGGAACAGAACCAGCAATGGAAGCTGGAGGCATTTTGTTTTTCCAGCACTCACGCACACACAGATAGGCGTAGTATATATAGCCGATCAGAAAGATAGCGGCTATAAGTATGGCTGGAACCAGAGTGTATACACTGAGAACAAAACGTTGCACTTGTTGTGGTTCTGTGGTGTTCATTGTGTAAATTTCCAGCTAAAACTGCGGACGTTTACTCAACTGTCCCAAGCCAACGACTCAGAAGGGGAATATTCTACGTCAATAATATATGTTTTGTATATTTATACCCTGTACCCAAAAAATGGGTAAGACGGGGTATAATAACTTTGTGAAAAAGCATATAAGAAATAGATATTGCAAGTTGAGAAAGTAAAAAAATGTATACTACACGTTTAATTCAAAATTTAGATGCCACGCCCCCTCATATCAATACAAAAAAACGTATAACAACATCAATATAAAAGATAGAAAGTTCATCCTTAGAATTTAGATAGATGTGATGACCATACGCAGATCATATATATTTCAAATTTTTGACGTCACGCCCTCTCCGCCCACAAATCATAAAAAATCTTATAAATTGCAGAAAATAATATAGAGGAATGTTATTCAGAATATATATCCTTTATCATTATATGTAACTAGGCTGAAAATCGCAAAGCAATCGGTCTATAAATACAGAACTTATTTAAGAAAGAATATTAAAACTTGCAAAAAACTAAGAGATAAGAAGAATCATTGCAGCATTTCGAGTGAGGTAGGGTACAGGGTATTGCACTGTCGGTTACTTTCGACTGCAGCCCTTTCGTAAGTATATTTTATATATATTACGCTCACGCTTATGATTCATCCGCATATCGAGCGAGCGTTAGTGAGAGGCTGAGTTTGTTTTTTGATTTGACGCATCTTTCATTATCGTCTGATTGCCTGGGGAATACCCTGTATACATGGTAAACAAGCATCCGAATGCCACAACTACTTGTGTCTGCAGCTACAACAAGCTCAACTCAATTCAACTTTGAAATTGTTCCACGATGTCAGCGTCACGTTGACTTTTCCCGCTCTATGATGAAGTAAAAAATCATCCTGAGAGTGTAAATACGTCTAGGTGTCTGTCTCTATCCCTGTCTCTGTCTCCGTCTCTCTCTCTCTCTCTCTCTCTCTCTCTCTCTCTGTCTCCATGTATGTTTAATAACAACTACAAACTCTGCTCAAACCCTGCTCTGAAACTGATAAGCAAAAAGTTTTGATTAATTTCATTTTATGCACATTTTTAGCACGCAGCGTAAACTTGCCTCATTTTAGCTCTATTTTTTATGTAAAATATTTTCACTAAATTTTAGAAAAAGTATAGAATTTAATTTGCAACTATTATTTTTATTATATTTGTTTTTTTTTTTATTAAATATATTAATTTTTTTAATATAAGTGACAATGTTATATATATATATTAATTTACATTCCAAATCTAATTTTGAATAATTTTTTTTATTCCTGGTAGGCTCAAAAAATTGTGGTTTTAAATTTAAAAACAGTTTTTTTTAAGCCTGAAATATACGAATTGTACAAATTTTCCATATTTACGTAAAAAAAAAAAAATAAATTTTAATTTAAATATTTCTTCAAGATTCAATTTTGACAAACCTTGGGATTTGCGGATTTAAAAATGTCGTAGTTGTGGGAACGAATTTATTTATATTAATTTCATTTTATATTTTTTGACTATTTTTATTTATCTGTAATTTATTTTCAATTCTTTGCTTTTTAAATTCTTTTTAAAATATATACATATTTTATTTTTGATTTGTATTATTTTTATGTCTATAACTTGCCAACTTTTCGTACTTTTTGCATTATCCCTAACCAACATCTGTTGCTTTGTGTGGCAGCAAATCTTTTAGCGCAAAAATTGTTTTGCCAAACTATTTTCGAATTCGGATTGAAGTTAACCATTTTCCACATAGATATAAATATATATGTATATACATATATATATATATATATATATGTTTGTCTGTGCAAATCCATCTCTGGCTTAAACTCGCACAAAGGAAATTTTCGCATTCAATTTGGCAGTTGTTTGTAGTCCATGTCTGTGGATATATGAAAGGTGCAGTTGGATGTGTTTTGGATGTTCAATCTGAAGTTTTTTTCTAAACCATCAAAGCAACTCAACTAGAGCAGAAACTAGAAATTAGCTGCTAGAAAACTCTTTAAAATATCCCAGACTTTAAGCCAATTTAAGCAAAAATTCAAACAAAATAAATAATTAAATATATTATACTTGCAAAAAAACGCGATAATATAATTTATATTTAATTTATAGAATTTATAGTTTCCCATTAAATTGAAAACATCTAGAAAATACGCGTTATAAAATAAATATATTTTGTGTGAAATAAATTTCTTAAAAAATAAATTTTTTAAATAATTCAAATTAAACAAATTATATTTTATTTATTTTCATTAAATAATTTACATTAATTACATTAAGAATTTCACATTTAAACTGCGGTAATTAAATTGAATTACAGCTAAATTATTCAAATTTAAGGCCTGCTAACTGAACTTGTAATGCATTACGTAAGGGGGGAAAGGGTTTACTAAAAAGTGCCTGCAATTCAATTTGTTCAAGACCCGCATCAAAAAGTTTTATCAAAACAGGCAGGGAGGGATGAAAACTCTTTGTCTGTTTATTTTGTTTATTTATTTGTTGCCCTTTCGGTTTTCCCTATTCTTAAAGAGCGTTTACACTTTGAATTTACTTTATTATATTTCGTATTTCGTTTTAAAACTTCTGCATAAGACATCTTTCTTTGATGTTTATTGAAATTATTTTAAAAATATTTGAAGCAGAATTAACTCTGAAATGTGACAATAGCTCTATATTTAGAAAATAAATTGAACAATTTTAAATATATGAAAAATCAAACATAAAATACCAATTTTACTACTTTGAACTATAAATTTTGTACTTCATGAAATAACTTCAAAGTGTAAACGAAATTTACTCTTTGACAAAAGTGTTGCATACTTTGCGGCTGCAGCTGCTTTTTGTTTGCCTTGTGCCAAGAATTCGGCAGTCGAATGTGTGAGAGCTGATAATGAGCTTGTCAATAATGATGGCAGCCACAGACACATTAACGCCTCTCCCCTCTGCCCCTCCCCTCTTCTCCACCCCTTATTCTATCCACAACATCAGCCATTTACACCTGCAACAAGTTGAGTTTGTGTGCGTGCGTGTGTGTGAAATTAATTAAAACTTTCGCTGCTTAAAGTTTGGCTGTATTTATGGAGCGTGAAAGCATGCGGCATTGCGAATGCAACTTGCAACTTGCAACATACAACTTGCAACGTGCAACTTTAAGCGTGTGGCAAATTGTTGAGCCCCAAAAACTTAGCCACAAAAGTCAGGCGCCAAGTGGCAAGCTGGCTTACACTTACAACATAAATCAGACATCCGCTTGCCACATGCCACATGCCACACTCTCCTCTCTATACGCTCTATATCTATTTTATGCCCTTCTGCTGATTGTCTATCATCGTCAGCGGTCAGAGGCATAAGTTTCCCTTTGGAGTTTTTCTTGCAACTTTTTGGGGCATCAGCATTGGCATCCCTTTGGCACTGTTTACGCTGCTTGCTGCGTATTTATGGCATGCCACAAACGTTTATCTAAACTACATAAAGCAATAAAAGTTAAAAGTCAAATAACTGTATGGTACTTGAAGTTTCCCTTGTTATTATCCCGCTGCTGCTTGTTGTCGATATTCCTTTTGTTGCTGCCCCATGTTGTGGCTAGCTGGCTTCTTGCAACACCTTCGCCCCCAGCCTGTTGCAAGCTGTCTGTTTACCCTTTCGCTGATACGGGTTAGCAGCTCAGCACTTCTAAGAGCGAATTTATTTATATTTATTACCCAAAAAATTGAAATTAAAATTAAATTATATTTTTAATTAGTAAAGAGTTTAATTAAATTAAAATTATACGTAAAGAAAAAATCACAATAAAAAAAATTAAAAATTATAAATTACATATTAAATAATTAAATTAAATATCAATTTTAATTAATAAGACAATTTTGTTATAATTTGAGAATATTTATTTAATGTCGACTAATAATATAAAATAAAAATAAATAATAATATAAAATAAAATTAAATACATTTTTTAATAAGTTACGAATTTGAAATTTTTTCTATTTATAGTATTTATTTCATCTTCACTAAAATAAAATTTTCCGCCGTAATTCAAAAATACCTAATAATAAAATTTAAATATTAAGAAAATAAAACTTCAAATCTAATTAAAGCTTAAAATTGAATTAAAATAATACACATAAAATATATACACATTTTATCAATGTTGGTCCTATTGTATAATCAAGATATACTTAATTTAAAGGAATTTATTATTATTATAATTTTCTTTTATTAATATTTGTTTTAAAAAGATTTAAAGATTATATTGCTGTTTTTTATACAAATTTTATTATACAAAATAAATAAATTAGAGAAAGCTAAGTTTAACGTTTAAGCAAGATTGTTTTAATATGATTACATTTTTAAAAAGCTTAAATATCAAATGAACGAAAATCCTAAACAATTTTGAACATATTTTGAGTGTATTTTCTGAGCGAAATAGAGTATTTATGAACTCTCTGAATATGGTGCTATCGCAGTTCGGTTTATGTATCTGTTTACACTTACAAGCTGTCGATGTGAAGCTGCTGCAGACGCTAGGCAGAGAGCGACGAGGAGGAGGGAAGGGGAGGGGGAGGGACAGAGACTGCGGGCATACGGAGCGTATGTGCGATGTCGTGCTGTATCCATTTTAATCCTTTTGGCATTGCATCGAGTTTGATTTCACACGCGAGCACAAAAACAATAATATTATGCCACAAACACTCGCAGCCGTACGGAACATGGCCAATGTAATCACACTTGAGCCGGTTCCTCTCCTCAAAGCCCCCTCCCCCCTCCCCCCCTTCCACGCTCTCCCTGATCCCCCGCCTTCTCTCGCTGCAGCCGTCAGAGCCAGACGGCAACGAGATTGCGAAACATCATTATGTATGTGGGAGAGTGTGTGTGTGTGAGTGTGTGTGTGTGAGTGTGTGTGTGTGTGGGAGGGGACATGCCCCCGATCCAGTTTCAATATGATTGCTCAGTCTAGTTCTCGCTTCTTTTCCTATTGCTATTTCTACACTCAGCGAAAAACTGTCGGACAAATACTAGCATTATAATAATTCTAAATTCGAACTTACGTTCGGCTAAACTTAAAAATAACTTTAAATTTATCAGTTAAATAAAATTTACTTTGCTTTATAAAAAAAATCTTTTGATATTTTGAAAAATGTATTTTCTTAAAAAAAGCCCCCCATAAAAAGAATTTTTTTTTTAATATTTAAAGAGAGTAAAAAAACCAGTAAGGACGGAGCTACAGTCGGACGTAACTGTCTGTCCGTCCGGATGAGTGCGTAGATCTCGGAAAGTACAAAAGCTAGAGAAGCCGTTTTGGTTGCTATAGGTAGGTGTATTCAATACGCAGATCAAGTTTATTTCAAATCGCTGATGCCACGCCCCCTTTACGCCCAAAAATCAATAAAACCCAAATTTTTAACACAAAAAGTTGAATAACAGGCGTAATATTAAACATAGAAGGTTGTTATTTGGAACATAAGCTCTGTTGTATTATATTTAACTATCCTGAAAAGCGCATTGAAATCGGTTAAGAAACACAGGAGATATAAGCTTCACAATAGTTGAACTTAAAAGTTCAAAAACAAGCGTAATATTAATCATAGAATGTTGCTTTTGTTAAATATATACTCTCTTATATCATTTTTAACTGTCCTGAAAAGCGCATTGAAATCGGTTAATAAACAAAGGAGATATAAGCGCCGTAATACTGCATGCACACGCAGTTGCAGCTCAGCCGCCTTAAGCTTGGAAATAGTGTGCGAGCGAGATGGCCATAACAAGCACGCTGCTGGGCAATTGTGCGATTGTGAGAACATTTGAACATACAAAGTTAAGCAGCAAGCGTAATATTGAACATACAATGTTGTTATTTGGAACAAAAACTCTCTTTTATTATATTTAAATATCTTGAAAAGCGCATTAAAATCCATTAATAAACACAAAAGATGTAAACGAAACCAAGCGCGCCCATAATATTCTTTATAAATAAATAAAATTATCTTTAATATTTAAATTATAAACTGTATTTGCGAGCGCGCAGCGCGAGCTGTGGCACAGGGTATAAAACAGTCGGGCCCGTCCGACTGA
>JAWNNJ010000694.1:0-11824 GCA_035045125.1 Hypselothyrea guttata | reverse complement strand
AACATGGGCGCTCCAAATGCAAGCATCGAGGAGAAAAACAAACAAATCCAGCGGGAAACGTTGATGGGGAGAAGCTGCGGGCCAAGCACCGTAACAAGCCCAAGTCCTACGAGGAAATCAAGAAGTCTGTGAGAATGTACTTCATAGAGAAGCATTATCCCCTAGATCCTGTTCACAAAGCTACTCTCCAAACAGCATTGGACAAACTGCAAACCTACATAAAGGTTACTTCTCGTCACGGACTCGTAGAACGCCTAGAAGGCCTCTCCCGCCAGCTGGGCCTCAAGTTCATGGAGGACCAACAGTCTCTCTTTATTTCCACAGACATGTTCTATATCGAAGATATTGCTGGATGCCAGCGGCCAACTGAACGATGTCAAGGTCCACCACGAATGCAAAATCGAGCAGCAATCGCCAAGCAACTCCAAATCGAACTCCAGTTCCCAGGAGCTGCTCAACTGCCTCAGGGGCAGGGGACTTTGCCGACTTCACAGTGCAGTTGGAGGGCCTCTCCTCCATTTACCAGTTGAATGCTGAGCCCAAAGTCAAGAAGAAGGCCTTTGTGGCATTGCAAGCAATGGAAACGGGCATCTATACCCTGTATCAACATCAGGTTCAGCTGCGGAGCAGCAGTGATGCATACAACATCATGAACACCTCATCTGTTGGGCCAGGTTGCTCCACCGTGGAGGGCACCCCATGAAGATTACCGACTCTTTGCCCACCCCTGCATCTGGTGGAGTCGCCCGGTTGCCTCGGAGAATACAGCCGGAGCAGCTAGGGGCAGTGGAACTATGAGTACCACCGACTTCAACATTGAGCAGGTGATGAGCAGTCCTTGTGGATTGAGTGAGGCGCACGCTTAATTTGGAAGCGTCATCGGCAAACAAGCTTCAAATACTGCCAATTGTGAGTTATGTCGGCGAATCTGGGCAGGATCTGCAGGTGCCCTGCTATGCCCCACTCACAACAAACAACTCCATGCTAATGCCGGCCACCTACGTGCTGCGATTGAACAATCCCTTGGCAGTTTCCACCGAATGTCTACGAGCTTTGGGTCTGTCCAACATGGGGAGTCTACTGGGTGAGGGAGAAGTGAAAACTGTGATGAACTTGATTGTGGAAACAGCCTCAAAGCAGGCCATAAAAAGTACCCAAAAAGGACTCTATGTAAATCTGGTAAAGGAGACCCACTGTTACTTCTTTACGGACAACCGACGCCTCCACGGAACACTGGTATCCACGCTGCCCTTCACAGAGCTTGCCCAGTTGCCTAAGATCATCGCCTTTCTCAAGAAGCAGTCCCTGTTCTCCACGCTCCTTGCCAGCTGTGTCAGGGAACAGCAGAAACAGTATAATGGTGGGTGCTACTTTCTTAGCAATTCCTGATTATTTTTAATATCAATATAATTCAATCTAATGCATTGCATTGCAGACATGGAGAGCACTATTATCTTGGAGGTCACTCCCATTTCGCTCAATCAGATCACAGTGGAATTACAACATCCGTATGAGGAATCGTTGGCCACAGTGGACTTCATACTGGATGGGAGTGGACAGGATGGTCAGGACGGTCAGCCCACTTGCACCATCTACTGCCTCGACAATGATTATGAAGCGCTCTCCCAAAAGCTAACTAGAACTGTGCGCAAGGTGTTCTCGATACCATTGGTCATATACAAGTTGCTTAAGTGCTGGGATGAGGAGCATCAGCAGAAGATGCACGGCGTCTTTCCGGCAGCTGGGGCTGGGGCTGGGGCAGGAGCAGGAGCAAGCAGTGGAACGATGGGTGGCTTCAGTACCACTGGAGGAGGTGGCGGAGGGTCTGGAGGAATGCATGGACCAAGCAATTTTGGACAGTTTGCAATGGAAGCTGTCGATGGGGAAGGTGTAAGCGGAAGTGGAGGTGGAAGTGGAGGTGGTTTCAGCAGTGTTAGCAACCTCAAAATTGAATCAAATGTGCGTTCCCTAGTTGATGCATTTGCTGCGTCCACTTCTGCGGCTGCTGCGATCGCAGGACTCATCAATTAAAAAAGGAAACAGATCCACATGGACCTGGAGCCTCAGGTGGCATATCCATTCCCATTCCCAGCATTCCAATTCCCAGAGTATCTGCATCGACATCGTCTTCGGATTTGGCTTCGACATCGAAGGACCACGAGATTGCCGACAAGTACAAGAATATTTGGAAAGATAAGACAACTAACCTGAAAACATAGCGTCAGCATCACGCTCGATTGCCGGGGACGGAAAGATGTCGTTACAACCACCACAGCAACTGCAGGATGTGCAACGCACAGGGGGAATCGAAATTATTCCAATTAATGCGCAAGCCATTGTGGGAGGAGCTGCGGCCAGCTCGGGATCCTCATCGATTACTATTACGCCAATCACAAGTGCAGGAAAAGAGCCTCTCAAGGAGCCCAAGAAGTCGGCAATCGGTGGAACTTGCACCAAACGTCCTCACGAGAGCAGCTCGTCATCCTCCAACCCCAACTCGAACCCCACCAGTGGCAGTTCCAGCAGCTCCTCTAGCGATATAGCAATCCAGAAAGAGAAGAAACGCAAGAAGAAACGTGACGATTCGCCCATGGGTCCGCCCGAAAAAATATATTCACGTCAGAATTCACCAGCCGGTGGAAGCATGCCAGATGCTTCCGCAGGCAGCGGCGTGGTACGTAAGTTTTCATCGCCTGCATCGTCACCCAAAGCAAGTGTTGCAGGGGGAACGGGAGGTGGTCTGGGAATGTTGTCTGGCCAACCGTCAACTCGTCCTAGTCCGAAACATTCTCCGGTCTACAGTAGCCCAAAGCACAATACCAGCAGCAACACCGCCTCAAACAGTCCCAAGTCGCCATTTGGCACCCATTCCCATTCTCCCAAGCATGGATCCTCCGGAAAGCCAAGCATGTCCACTCTGAAGAATGCCACGGCTGCCACAAGTCTCAGCCTTAGTCCGAAAGCTGAGAAATCTTCTGCTGGCATCAGCAATCCCGGAGTGGGTTCCAGTGCGGTTTCTCTGCCACTGGCTCTGCCTATACCCGCAAGTGTTCCCAGTTCCAGTTCCACTGCAAGTGGTGCCCCGTCTATGATGCGACCGGTGCCACCATTGGCTAGCACCAGCAGTCAGCTGGCGGTGGCTATTAGGAAGGACAAATCCATTGCCAGTTGCTCCGCACCTGCGACATCAGCAGCGTCGTCGTCGTCCTGCTCAAGTCAAACTCCGGGAGTCGTTCCTGCTGCAGTGGGTGCACTCAAGAGTCCGCATCAACAGCAAATGAAGTCTTCTGGGGTCAGTTTGACTCATCTGGCTGGTGGTGGGAACCTAGGAACCTTTGCGCCTCCATCAGTGGCCTTGGAGCTCGGTGCTCTGCGTAAGGGCATGGCAGGAGCGGGGTCGGGAACAGTGGCGGGAGTGGGACCGGGAATGGGAGTTGGAGTTGGAGTTGGAGCGGGAGCGGTAGGTGCGGTAAGTCCGTTTTCATTTTTTGAGTAGCTCTCTCCACCTCCGCCCTCTCTTTCTCTCACGCCACATCCTCTATCCTTAGTTAACTCTCTCTGATCTTAAAGCTGAAATATTGATTGCAAACTGTAATTTACTCTCCAATTAATTGAGTTACTTACGTTTTTAATTAGGATTAAGTCGCAAACTACTATTCTGTAGTATTCTGCTGTAGTTTCCGATTAGTTGTGACTTGATTTGGCTTATTGTTTTATTGTTTGTTTTTGCTTGTAAATACATATATTATTACTCCTGTTTCCAAAGTGCATCCGTCTTATATCAACTTGAACTTTATTTATTATTATTTACTGTTAATTTACGGTAGGTTTTGCCATTCAACTTATCCGAAAGCAACCCCACCATTATAGTAATTTTGTGTTTTACAAGTAGATATAAGAGATAATTAAAAGGTACAGATTCTGTATCGATGTCCATAACCATTACCAATTGTCAGATTTGTTTATAATAAATGTTCGTGGTTATATAGAATAGAAAATGCAATCCAGGTTTATTTATTTTTATTTTTGGTTGTCTTTTGGGTTTGCTCTGGTTTAACTGCATCCTGCATGGGATACTCCTCTTCGTTTGCGTATTTTGCCATTTCATAAGTTTAAGATTGGTGTTTAGTGTACAGGGAGGCTCCAACCTTGTTTAGTTATTTTCCTAAGGTGCATTTGTAATACTATTAACATTTGTAGTTTTGTTGCACTTATCCCTCAGCCCTGATGATAGAACTAATCACTAACGGATATATTTTTGTCTATTTTATTCTATCTCTGCATGATACGGGAAATCCTCTGTCTAACCTACCTACAATCGACACTTGTGCTATTTGTGCTGTTTGACACGTTTCGTTCGTTTGCTTATTTTAATTTTGCTCTTTGGGTTCGTTTTTGTTTTACTGTGCTGACAATCACACACACACCCACACGCACACCGACATCCACACACGCACACATGCATACGCACCTTTGTCAGGTTAGTTTGATGACGTCGACAGCAGCTTCGACGGAAACAACGGCATCCCCAGTAACAACAGTGGGTTCATCGGTCACAGCAACAACGGAAGCAACGGAAGCGGGAGTGGTGCCACCTCTAGCATCAGCAGCAGCAGCAGCAACAACATCAACTGCAACATCAACAGCACCAGCAACATCAACATCAACATCATCAACCCTACAGCCGCAGGCAGCGGCTCCTGTTAGTAGTGACACAAGCGGTTCCAGCTCCAGTTCTGGCTCCAGTCGTGTCTCCGGCGGAACAGTTGATTCGAGCGGATGCACGGAAATAGGCGCAGGACAGTCGACGGAGTACGTAGTTAAGCCGAGCAGCCAGGAGGGCTTGAAGCTGACCATCAACAAGACGGGAAGCAGCAAAAGGGAAAAGGAGAGGGACTCTAGGGACTCTACTAGCGCTGGCGGCTCTGCTGGGAGTAGCTCTGGCACCAAGAGGCAGCACACAGGACTGAAGCCGGGCGTCAACAGTGGACCAGCTTGCAAAAGGGCGGGAGGGAGCGTCGGTTCAAGTTCCGCAAAACTGCTCATTCAAAAGGCTAACTCCTCTGGGAATCTGAGCAGCAAACTCAGTTCTTCCTCGGGAAGCGGTGGGGGCTTAGCTCTGACCAAGAGCAATAGCACCAATTCCTTTCAGGAGGCTCATAGTGTACCCAGGCGCCGACCCAGCATGGGCAACAACAGTGGAGGTGCAGGAAGTGGGGGAGGTGGAGGAGGGCAGCGAAAGCATATATCAGGATCGGGAGCAGCAGCCGGAGGAATGTCGCCAGCAACACAAAGTGGGTCAATGTCTCAGCCTCCGCCTCGCTTCGATCACCACACGGACATGATGACCATCCTGCAGTACGCGTCTCCTAGCATGGCCGCCAACATGGAGGGCTTCATTAAGGGTCTACACAACAAATTCCAAATACCCAAGTTATCTCAAAGGCCTAGCGGCAGCAGCGGTCCAGCTGGACGCTCGACACCCAGCGCAGATCAATCGTCAACAACCGCTGCCGCTCCTGCTATTCCCACTGCCAGCTCCTCAACCGCATCATCATCATCATCATCATCATCAACATCAACGACATCGCAGGGACATCAGCAACATGCGGGCAGGGATTCGAACTCATTGGCAGGCAGCCAATCCTGTCCGACTTCAACCAGCGGCTTCAGTGGACCACAGAGACCATCCACAGCCGCTCCTCAGCCTTCAGCAGCCTCCTTGAGTGGAGCCTCAGATACATCTTTATCGTCATCTTCATCTGCAGCTGCGGGTGCAGGGGATGGCGTGGATGAGAAGCTGCTCGCCAGTTTAGCAGGTGAATGACACTTCACCGCTTTAGCTCACATGTTGGTTTCGGAGTCTCGGGGTTTTGGAGTCTGTTGTTTTTTACGCATGAAATAGATGCAATAAATTATATACGGATAAATTAGTAGATACATGAAGAACACCCACAAATGTTCATTATGAATGAATATTAATTCACGATATTAGAAATCTGATAGGTTTTATTGCGAATCGAATAAAAATTATATTAAGTAATAAAGCAAGCACATGAAAATACAGTTTCGGAACGCTGTTCTCGCTTGTTATATATTTATGTTTTGTGTATGAGGCAAAGTTTCAGGTAAGTTGTATACCAAATTCGGAGAAAAGTTCATTATACCAGAAATCTTAGCACTATATAAGAATCTTTTTCTCAACCGGGCAACGCCGTCCAATACTCATTTTGACATTGTTTATTTATTTTTAGACCCTGTACTTAAAAAAGTAAAAGGGTCTATTAATTTAGTGCAAATGACAGCTGTGTGTAACAACACCCAAAAGGAAGCGTGGTAGACCCCACAAAGTATATATGTATATTTTGACTCAGGACGACGAGCTGAGTTGATATAGCCATGTCCGTCTGTGTGTCTGTCCGTATAAACACCTAGATCTCAGCAACTACGGCAGCTATAGTCCCAACTTTTTGGGATTTAGGTTGTTCGATATCGTGCGGGGCTTGTTGTCATCAAAAAATTATTAACCCTGTTTTCGCATTTTTCAAATGGGCACAGGGTATAACTACACCTACTCCAAAGATCTCGACAACAATAAGCGCCACAGCAGCCCCAATAATAAAGCTACAGACTTATTTGGCATTTACATGCTATAAACTTGTTGTGATTTAAAATAGAAATAGCGAAGATATGCAACAAAAATTTTTTTCTAAATGTATGTATGTGCCACTGCAGCCACAATATTAAAGCTACAGACTTAAAATTTCGCATGTATGTAGCCTATAAAAGTATCTGTTGATACTGTGAATTAAATTACGATCGGATTGTTTATCAACCGATTTCAATGCGCTTTTCTGGATAGTTAAATATAATGAAAGAGAGTATATATTCCAAATAACAACATTCTATGTTCAATATTACGCTTGTTATTCGGTTTTTTCGATTAAGGCGTAAAAGGGACGTGGCATCCAAAATTTGAAAAATGCCTCATCTGCATATGATATAGACCTACCAACTACTGAAAACAGAATTTATGTAAATAGCTTAGTGTCTCGTAAATAGGCGAATGTATTTTATTTCAGTCATTGTGGGCGGTAGGGGCGTGGCATCCGAGATTTGAAATAAACTTGATCTGCGTACGTTATTTATCTACCTACATGCCAAAATTGGCAGCTTTAGCTTTTGTAGTTTCCGAAATCGACGCGTTCATACAAACGCACAGACGGACAGACAGACAGGGCTCAATCGACTCAGCTCGTCTTCCTGATCAAGAATATATATAGTTTGTGGGGTCTGCCACGCCTCCTTCTGCCTGTTACATACATTCGCATTATTAACCCTGTTTTTCCCATTTTTCAAATGGGCACAGGGTATAAAATGTTTTGTTTATGATTTAGGATATTGGACTAATCATTAAAGACCAAAATTATTAAAATCAGGGGTATAACAAACGAGTTATGATCGGGAAAATTACGCATTTTTTGTATGCTATTTCTATAGCCATGGCTATACCACCATGGCCCAACGTTGCTCACAAGCAAAAAAAAAAATTTCATTTTACGTAGAAAAATGTGAGGTCAAAGGGTTAATTCAAAATTAAGCTTTTTTAATGAAAAATCGGCAGATTTAGACTTCACGAAAGAACTCAGTAAGCTTATCATATATTTACTTAAATGTTGATATATTGTTTAATGAAATAAATTCGATTAAATTCCATGAACTATTTTACTATTGAACATATTCATATTGTGTCTCAAAGAAGAAATTAAGGGAATGAGTTGATTAATGATTGATAGCAAGGAAGCCATAAATTGCGTATGGCCGAAGAAGTTGAAGCTGACCGAATTTTTGATACCGTACTTTATTTATTTATTTAAGTGTCGACTGAGACCGGTCGGCCAAGAAAAATTAAATTACAAATTAAAGTTAGGAATAATAAAATTAAAATTAAAATAAATAAAATTAATTTAAAAAATTTGGACAGGGCAGATCAGTCAAACGGGGCAGATCAGTTGGACGGGGCATATCAGTCGGACGGGGCAGTTCAGTCGGACGGGCCCGACTGCAGAATACCCAGTGCCTTTTATTTTATATACAATTTTATAAAACTGTCACACTAAGCGTATCAGCAGTACTTCTTCTTCTTCCATTTTACGTGCGCCAGCTGCGCTGCGCTGCTGCTGCTGCGCTGCTGGGCTACGCTGCCAATTGCGTAGCTTATATCTAGTTTTTTTATTAACCGATTTCAATGCACTTTTCAGAATAGTTAATTATAATAGAAGAGAGTATATATACCAAATAACAACATTCTATGTTTAATATTACGCTTGTTTTTGAACTTTTAAGTTCAACTATTGTGAAGCTTATATCTCCTGTGTTTCTTAACCGATTTCAATGCGTGTTTCAGGATAGTTAAATTCAATAAAAGAGAACTTATGTTCCGAATAACAACATTCTATGTTTGATATTACGCTTGTTATTCAACTTTGTATGTTAAAAAACACGAGGTTGTGTGAGTTTTATTGATTTTTGGGCGTAAAGGGGGCGTGGCATCAACGATTTGAAATAAACTTGATCTGCGTAAGATAACTACCTATCTATAACAACCAAAACGGCATCTCTAGCTTTTGTAGTTGCTGAGATCGACGCGTTCATCCAAACAGACAGACAGACAGACAGGGCTAAATCGACTCAGCTCGTCTTCCTGATCAAGAATATATATAGTTTGTGGGGTCTGCCACGCCTCCTTCTGGCTGTTACATACATTCGCACAAAGTTATTAACCCTGTTTTTCCCATTTTTCAAATGGGCACAGGGTATAAATATAAGAAAATCTGGGGAAAAATTAGATAAATATATGAAATTAAATTTAAAGAAAAAAGCAAATAAAGGTCCAGCATTTGCTGCGAGGATATGGGAAAACCCAGAAAATCCTTATCAGACCAAGATTAGTGGTACAACCCGGAAATTATTGTACATAGCATAATCAGTGGTACAAGAGAGTTTATGTTCCAAATAACAACCTCTAATGTTTAATATTTCGCTTATTATTCAACTTTTTAGACCCTGTATTTTAAAAAAATAAAAGGGTCTATTAATTTAGTGCAAATGACAGCTGTGTGTAACAGGCAGAAGGAAGCGTGGTAGACCCCACAAACTATATATATTCTGACTCAGGACGACGAGCTGAGTTGATATAGCCATGTCCGTCTGTCCGTCTGTCCGTCTGTCTGTCTGTTGTCCGTATGAACACCTAGATCTCAGCAACTACAAGAGCTAGAGACACCATTTTTGGTATGTAGGTTCTTCTAAGCTGTACGCTGATCAAGTTTGTTTTAGATTTTTGATATCGCTCCCCATTCACCCACTAACCGTGAGCAGCCAACGAGATCTTGGAAACTAGAAGAGCTAGCAACACAATTTTTTGGTAATTAGGTTCTCCTATGCAACAGTTACATAAAATATGTTTAAGTTTTTTGATAACTCTTCACATTGGACCGCTAATTGAAAAAGAATTTAGCAACAGTTTTCGGTTTTAAAGCTATAGTTTTAATGGTAAATATACGGGATTTGGCATGCACGTAGTCTATGGCCTTCTCCATCAATGCTGTGCATTGCATTACGATCGGATAAAAAGCAGCGAAGAAATCACAAAATACAGGGTCTACTACAGTCGGTTACGTCCGACTGTAGCTCCGTCCATACTGGTTCAACTTTTTGTATTAAAAAACACGAGGTTGTGTGAGTTTTATTGATTTTTGGGCGTAAAAGGGGCGTGAAATCAATGATTTGAAATAAACTTGATCTGCGTATTGAATACACCTACCTATAGCAACCAAAACAGCTTCTCTATCTTTTGCAGTTTCCGAAATCGACGCGTTCGAACAGACGGAAGGACAGACATGGCTGTATCGACTCAGCTCGTCACCCTGATCAAGAATATATATACTTTGTGGGGTCAGCCACGCCTCCTTCTGGCTGTTACATACATTTCCTCTTTGCACTAAACTAATAGACCCTTTTTACTTATGGCGGAAGATTCCATTTCGTGATGCGGGCTCAGTGTAAACAGCCTATAATCCAAGATGCGACTATTATGCTGAAGGTGTGGCTGTATCTTGCATAGTATTTCGATACAATCTAGTATTTTCGATACAAAAATGTGGTATATTGTTCAGTCGGACGGGTCCGACTGTAGAGTACCTCGTACCTTATATTTTAAATATAAATTATACGTTATATTTTTAAACCAACGCTTGTTATTCTGATTTTATCAATTAGGGCGTAAATGGGGCATGGCATCAAAAATTTGAAACAAACTTCATTTGCATAATATATAGACCTACCAACACTGAAAACATAATTTATATAAAAAGATTTGTGTCTCTTAAATTGGTGAGTGTATTCTAATTATGTTTATTGTGGGCGGAAGGGGTGTGTCAGCCAACATTTGAAATAAACTTGATCTGCGTATGGTGTAAACCTCTCAAAATTATCAAAACGGCTTCTCTAGCTTTTATAGTTTAGGATATCTAAGCGTTTATACATTCTGACAAAGTTATTACCCATGTTTTTTTATTTTTCAATGGGTACAGGGTATGAAAAACTAAATTTATAGAAATGGAAGCCATAAAGAAAAAGTTCTGATATTTTTATGCAGCGAAACATTTAGGAATTAAAAAATATATTCTTTAAATGTGGAATATATATTTAAAGCTATAACAGGCTAAAATGAACTCGAGAATATGCTAAATTGAAAGCTATAAGCTAGATTGCAAATTTTCAAGCTTTTCCATTTCAAAATATGCTAAATCTAGCCTATAATAAGCTAAACTGGCAACACTGTTTGCAACGATTGCCTCTCGCTCTCTTTCTCTCTCTCTCTCTGCCCGGCAATTTCGCCTTGTTGATTTCGGAGTCGATTTCGTTTCAAGAACAGTTGAGAATTGGCCGTCGAAGCGAGCGGAAGAACAGCGCTTGCAACGTTCTCTGGAGGCAGCTTCGTGCGCGTTGTGGCTAACGAATAATAATAATTAAACGAGATTGTACGTCAAGTGTGTTGAAATATATTAAAACAATACAATTTGAAATATTTTAATTGCAATACTTGCACGCCGGTTTGCCTTCGTTTTGTTATTGTTTGTTTTGTTGTGCGCTCTTGCGAAGAGGAAGCAGCCGGAGAGAAGAATTAGAAGTGACAATAAAGCAAAGTTGAAAGACCCACGCAATGTGTGGGGAAGGAAGGGAACAAATTGCATTTTCCTGCCCCACACATTGCGTCGGTCTTGTGCAACTCTCGCTATACTCGCTCACTCTCTAATTCTTCTCTCCGCGCTGCATCGAAACACGTGTCGCAACCGTACGCGTACGACTCAACAAAACAAACAATAACAAAACGAAGGCAAACCGGCGTGCAAGTATTGCAATTAAAATATTTCAAATTGTATTGTTTTAATATATTTCAACACACTTGACGTACAATCTCGTTGTAATTATTATTATTCGTTAGCCACAACGCGCACGAAGCTGCCTCCAGAGAACGTTGCAAGCGCTGTTCTTCCGCTCGCTTCGACGGCCAATTCTCAACTGTTCTTGAAACGAAATCGACTCCGAAATCAACAAGGCGAAATTGCCGGGCAGAGAGAGAGAGAAAGAGAGCGAGAGGCAATCGTTGCAAACAGTGTTGCCAGTTTAGCTTATTATAGGCTAGATTTAGCATATTTTGAAATGGAAAAGCTTGAAAATTTGCAATCTAGCTTATAGCTTTCAATTTAGCATATTCTCGAGTTCATTTTAGCCTGTTATAGCTTTAAATATATATTCC
>JAWNNJ010000690.1:0-85881 GCA_035045125.1 Hypselothyrea guttata | reverse complement strand
AAGAGTAAGGCACCGAGAGTTCGTCTAGCAAGAGTTTGTTAAAACTCAATTTCAAATTTTTTTCAATTTCTGCTTTCTTTTCTTCTTGCTTCAATTTAATTAATTCTATAATTTTTTAAATTTAAATTTAATTTTATTTAGGTATAAATTTTCTTGCTTGCTTAATACCTTATTAGGTAATAAATAAATTATTCATTTTCATTGAATCTTAGGGCAGTTTGCTGCGATTCAAGTGACGGCTTTTGGCACACAGAATCCGATATATAGCATATAGCGGTATTGTGATCCATTTTCAGACTTTTGAGGTGAACTTAAACCCATTCAGATATCAAGCTACTCACAGACAAGCGCACTTAAATCCGCCTTGGTCTTTGCGGACTATTTTCAGGGTTTTGCGCAGCTTTTAACCTTTTCCACATGACACTAAAAGCGGCTCAAGCTGTGTGTGTTTGCATTTTTCGCCTCTCGTTTTGTTGGCTATTAATATTTTACGTCTTCTGTCGGTTTGTTGGTTTGTTTGTTTGTTTGTTTGTACAGTCAGCTAGTCAGCCAGTTAGGCAGGCGACTTGACGCCCAATTGTTGTTGGTCGTGTTGTTGCCAAGGAGTCTTGGTAGACAATCACGTCCTTGTGCTGCTTTTGCTGCCATTAATACGCTTAACATGGAGCGTAACATGATAAGCTAACAAGTGTGTTTGTCTAGGTTTTGACTTGATTTCGACGTGGGTTACTTACTTACGCCTGTCTTTGCCTGTTTTTATGAGTGTTTGCCGCCTGTCCTTGACATGTTTCATATACGCAAACGGATACCCGTTTGATATCAAATATTTGTGCTTCTAATTTGCAGAAATTAATTGCAGTTAATTAAATATATGCGGAAAGTGAAAATCTGCATAGATTTGCAGCGCACATGGAAAATCAATTAGAGGCGTTCGAGCGACAACAAAAACATTTTCCACACAAACCGCAAATCGTTTGCCGCAAAACCAAAAACAAAAGCACAATCCCCAACGGCTGATGCTGTCAATATTAGATTTGAAAACACGCTGCACAAAATACACAATATTTGTATGTACTTACATGCACCGCACATGTTGCAAGTGGGGCAGGGGCAGTGACAGAGGCAGAGGCATACAGTACATCAGCTTGACAATATAAATGTGTACTCTGGCCTTAATGTCCGCATATAAGCAGGTATATTTGTTATATGCGAGCAGTTTTCCCTGCGGATGCAGACAGACGAGCAAACAGCACACGAAAGCCAAAAGTTAAATAAAAACTGTAAACAACATGCCCGACTAACACATATACCCTGTGGAAATTACTGGAAATGGCATAAAAAGTCAGCAGAACTCAACAGTTTTTTTACTGCAGGGTATAAACTTGACAAATTTGCATTTGATGCGCCGTTTCTTTTGCTGCCAGCTGAAGGCTTAAAAAAGTGCATGCACTTGAAAAAAAATGCACTGATATGAGCTTTATATGCCAACTTTTAGCATGCATATTAAATAGTTTTATTAATTTTAAAGCTCACGTCTGGAATTCTACATGAATTGCATATTAATTTTGATGTCATGTCAATTTAATCAAAATGTTAAGCTCTTATCGCGTATTTCAACATTTATGGCTTTTAGTTTTTGGTTGTGGAAACTGCATAATTTCAATCTAGACTTTAAGATAATAAAACAGGCAGTTTGGCATTTTAATAAATAAATTTGATTTAAATTAGTTTAATATTATTCTTAAATTGATTGACAATTAGGTTTAATACTGTTTTGAATCACTTTGAAATTATTTGAAAATATTTTAGTTAAATTAAATAATAATTTCAGATCAAGTAAAATCATAATATTTATGAAAGCAAATTAAGGGTTAATTTTTAATCAGTCAAAAATACACAAGCTTAATACCCAATAAAAAGACTGAACTGAAAAAGTTAAACCGCTTATTTATAATTGGAATCAGGCAAAGATATTAAAGTTTATGCCAATTGGTGGACTTAAGCGCATTACAAACACGCTTAATGCACAATTTGAATTTTGTAAAACATCAAAAAAAAAAAAATTAATAATAATAAAAAAAGAAAATACAATTAAAAAGGAACTAAATATATTAAAAAATACCAGCAGTCAGTACCAGTCAAGATATTTATTTATAAAAATTCTTTGAAATATTTTTACATTTTTGCATAATTTATACCCTGTAAAAAAGGGTTAACAACTTTGTAAAAATTTATGCAACAGGCAGAAGGAGGTGAGAAGAAGCATTGCTGCTGAACTTCATATAATGTTTAATAAATATTTTCAAAATTATAATTAATACAAATGGCACCGGGTATTCTAGAAATGGGCACGTTAGTCCCATCTGCGGTGCACATTCTGTTTTTTAATAAATTTTTTCATAATTATGATAATTGTTTTCCAATTGATAGAGCACAAATGTAATGAATGCAATTCAATCATAAACTCGATACAATTTGCGCTGCTCACTTTGCCTCATTCTCCTTCTCTCTCACACTTTCTCGTTCGCTTGCTCTGTCTGTCTGTCTGTCTTGCTCACTTAGCATAAATAAATTAAGCGAACTATGTTCAACTCGTTTACCACAACTATATCAATAAATTTATGGTAATTTGCTCGTTTGGCTTGTTCAAGCAGCGCGAAATTGAAATCGTCCAATCGCCCAATTCGTCCAATATATACTATATATATACATATATACGATGCCATGAAATAGACAATGAAGCGGAAAATCAATGCAAATAATTTAGCAAAATTTTCATTTTTTTGTGTTCAGTTGAATTTTTTCTTCTGATTAAAGCTCATAAGTTTAATTGGCTTTTTTGCGATGTCAAACAATATCAATTATTCAATGCTCGAAATTAAAACGCAAAACTAATTATTTGTTTTATCTGTTTGCATTTCAAATGGCGCCGAATGACTTTGATGGGCCTCTCAATCGAACGCCATTCATGGCAACTGACAGCTGCCACTGCAGGCCACCAAATCGTTAGAAACAAAATGGCAGCGGAGCGGAGAACCCGCTGATCTGGGACTGCCATTGACAGTTTTATCAGCAGGTCCTACACTGTAATTACCCAACAAGCCTGTGCGCATCTGGTCTTAGGAGTGGTAATCCCCCCATTATTTCAATATTGGCCATCAAAGCTAAATTTGTACAATTTGTTAACGTATCAATTCTTACGATTTTAAAACTATTTTTTTCGAAAATTGCTTTTTCTAAATCGAAAAAATATTAACAATTTAATCGCATTTTTGATAAGACACCAAAGCTGCTCTTTATTCACCATGTAAATGCATAGAAAATTGTATTTAATTTCCATCAAGATTTTGCACTTAAAATAATTTAAATAAAAAGAAAAAAAGTCCTAAAATTTGTTATTGAATTTCAATGCAGGCAGGTGTAGTTTTGGTAAAACTTTCGGTAGCAGCAACGTTTAAAAGCGGGTCTAGGAGCCGTTGGCCGCATAAATATTGCAAATTTTGTTAGTGAGGCTTTTGTTGCTGTTGTCAGACGATAAAAAAAGAGCTAAAACTCGGAGAAGAGTACGGGAAGCCAGAAGAGGCAGCTGCATATTTTGTCAGCCTAACCAGCAAGCTGTTCATCCGGCTGCCGCTGGTTGTAACGGCATGGAGAATGCATTCTGCCACGCCAACTAACATATAGCAGTTGGCCAACTTGGCCATGTTGACGCTGCTGTTGCTCCCCCATAAGAGAGAGAGAGAGAGAGAGAGGGGGGCAGAGGGGCCCAGCTACTGTCCTACTGAAAATATTCAGACTGTGGGTTGTGTCCTCAGCTGGGAACTTTATGAGCGCTGTTGCAGCAGAGAGGATCAGGTTTGTGCTATTAATTCGTTGCATGCAGCAAAAGTGCTTAATAAATATTTTAATTAAGAGTCAGGTCAGGCTATAGGGCGCGTGACAAGGTCTTAACCTCCATATATTCCTGACTTCTATGTAGAAATATTTATAGAGCATGTACCTTAAAAAAAAGTACAAAAAGGTCTATTAGGTTAGTGCCAATGAATAATGTGTGTAATATTTAAATTCTTGATCAGAACGAATACCTAGATTTTGAATACGATGTTGTAGATGTTGTAAATCCCATAAGCAGCAGATAAAAAACACTAAAGATATGCCACAGAAAATTTGATCGCCCTATACAAGGGGAATTATGCAGTGATGATTGCCGGTTACGTCCGACTGCAGCCTTCCGTCGCACTAATCTGCTTCGTCTCTGGTTTCTTTTGGGAGCGTTAAAAGCAACATCAAAGTGTTGCCAAGATTCGCAGCCAGTTCAAAGTCAACTTTAACCCACATGCAACTTTTTGGCCAGGCCAAAAGCGCATAAACTCATTTGTATAAAGTACACGCACACACACAAAGACGGCTGCTTGCCCCGCTACCTTCCGCTGCAGATGAAAATGTGATCTGCTTTGCCGCACGCGCTTCGGCTTGCCTTGAGCGACATTTAGCACTTGCCACGCCCCCAGCCTCTCGGTGGGTCTAGGTCCTGGTCTCATGCATGGCGCAGCTTAGCTGTGACACATTTTACACATAATTTTCAACACCTAAATCCGCAAGTTAGTGCTGCCATCAGATTTTGCACACGTTAACGCAAACATAAAGCGTTGGATTTGTGGCATGTGGCAAGCTGCATGGCCCTGGGCGTTGAGTTGGCATACAATCATATCGCACACAGGCATACAGACCGACCAACAGACAGACAGACAGACAGACCGAGAGAAATACTCACTTATATTTAAACTGCAGCCAGTACTTTGGGCCAGTTGCAGTTGTAGTCGGAGTCGCAATCGCACTCATGTTTTCTGCATTTTAAAGCAAGCCTTGCCATGACACAACTGAGCCAACAGCATGAAATGCGCCTTTTGCATATGTAAACAAAGTCGCAAGGGTTTTTAATTGAAAGTCATAGCTCATATCGCCAGCTGCGAGCGATTCTAGCCCCATTTAAGTTTTTCTAGTTCCTTAAAAACATTCGCAAATTTAAATTTGTTATCTGTTATCAAACGGTTTCTATAGGTTGAATTCAAGTTTTAAACAAAACAGGTCAACTTTATTATAGGATTATAGATCAAGCAGTAACAAATATTTAAACAAATACTTTATCAATAAATTGCCTAAAATTTTAATGAATTAAAATGTAAAATAACAATTTACTTGAAGCTTAAAAATTTGGACAGGGCAGATCAGTCGGACGGGACAGATCAGTCGGACGGGACAGATCAGTCGGTCAGGCCCGACTGTAGAATACCCTGTGCCTTTTATTTTATATACAATTTTATAAAACTGTCACACTAAGCGTATCAGCAGTACTTCCCCTTCCCTTATTACGTGCGCCAGCTGCGCTGCGGTGCTGCTGCTGCTACTGCGCTGCTGGGCTGCGCTGGAAATTGCGTAGCTTATATCTACATTGTTTATTAACCGATTTTAATGCGCTTTTCAGAATAGTTAAATATAATAAAAAAGAGCGTTTATACCAAATAACAACATTCTATGATTAATATTACGCTTGTTTTTGAATTTTTAAGTTCAACTATTGTGAATCTTATATCTCCTGTGTTTCTTAACCGATTTCAATGCGCTTTTCAGGATAGTTAAATATAATACAACAGAGCTTATGTTCCGAATAACAACCTTCTATGTTCAATATTACGCTTGTTATTCAACTTTTTATGTTCAAAAACACGAGGTTGTTTGTGTTTTATTGATTTTTGGGCGTCAAGGGGGCGTGGCTTCAAATTTTCGAAATAAACTTGATCTGCGTAAGATAACCACCTATCTATAGCAACCAAAACGGCATCTCTAGCTTTTGTAGTTGCTGAGATCGACGCGTTCATCCAAACAGACGGACAGACAGACAGACAGACAGACAGACAGACAGACAGACAGACAGGGCTAAATCGACTCAGCTCGTCTCCCTGATCATGAATATATATACTTTGTGGGGTCTGCCACGCCTCCTTCTGCCTGTTACATACATTCTGACAAAGTTATTAACCCTGTTTTTCCCATTTTTCAAATGGGCACAGGGTATAAATATATATCAAAAACAACAGATGCCTGCGAGGTATAATAAATGGCAAACAATACATTTATAAAATATACCAAACAAAATAAGTTTTAATTTTAAAAATATTAATTAAAATGTATTATCACATTAAGCGCATTGAGTTGAGTAATCTAATTATTGGACAGACAAATCACAAAATACATAATTAAAATTTGAGTTTCAACTTTAAGGCAACACAATCAAATCACTGAAATGAAATTAGCGTTATTTCTAGATTTATATTAAATTTAAATGTACGATTTTTGTTTTTTGTAACGTGACTTAAGCTGCAAATTAGGTATCTGTACTCATTAGGATTTTTTTTCGGAATAAAAAATAAATTAAAATATATGCTATACAAACTTTTAAATGTTTTATTTGAAAACTTCGTTGGTACATTAAGAATATTTATTTTAAAAGGATGTATTTGATATAACTCCCATCATAGAATTATTTTATTCGTTCTATTATTTAGGATACAATTATATATATACATATTTTTTAAATTTTTAACATCACTTTGGAATTAATTATAATAAAAAAAATTTAAAACAAAATTTAAGAAAAAAATTAGTTATTACTTTAAGCAAGTTCTTGAACATTAAACACCTTAGCATACTCTAGCTCTACCCACTCATAATAGGCATTCATATTATACAGTTTTATACTCTTTATATCCGCATGCTCTAACATTGCTTCTAAACACTTTCAGTTCATTTGTAATCATCAAGAAGATCTGTGGCATTTGCTCGGTCTGTTGCTGATTTGTTGGCTAATTTATGCGCCCTGTTTGATAATAAATTTTATATTTACGTTGAGGAAATACCAAACAACACTGACTACCAACAGTAAGTGTATCTGTGTATCTGTGTATCTGTGTGTGCATTTGACATTTGCTCTGTAGCTTTTTGCTGCTCTCCACGTTGTTTGCCAATGACAATATGTCATTTGTTCCACATTCGGCGTTCAGCTGCCTTTATTCATCGTCGCTGCTGTTTTTCTCCATCTTTTTTTTTGTTGTTTAGCATCAGCTTATACATATATTATAGCATATATAGCATATAGTTTTTGTTGTTGTTTCAATTCCCAACCATTTGTTATCGAATTTGTTTTTGCTTATTTTGTATGCTCGGCCAGAACATTTTGGGGGCAGCTTAAGCAAGGGCCATCTGTATGATCAGGGTTCCAGCACACACACATGCACACAAACACACATACAGTCACACACTCACCAACACACACACACATGCACGTGGCCTACATGAGATAAGCTCGTATGCATGTTAATTTGCTGTGATTCAATAGCTCTGCATTGAGTTATGGCGGCATTAGGCATCGGATCTAGCATCTAATATATACATACACATATACAAATACATATACATTCATATATATATGCCCATATGTGTCTGTGTATAGCTGTATGTTTGTCCAGGCCTTTGGTTCGGCTGCAACTGGCAACATGCTGAATTCATTTAAACATTAGCTCGCAATAAATTAAGCATAAATTTGAGATACAATTCAATACCAATCGAAATTATCTAAGGTTGAAATTTCTTCATTTATTTTCAAAAATGTTACGCAATATTTAAAATAATTTTAAATGCTTTTAAATAACATTTTTAAGCCGAAAACACTCCGAATATCTTTTTATTTTGATAAAATTTTATTAGGCAATCTCCAATGGATTTTTAAGGATTTTCCCAACGATTTCTGACGAAAGCCTTTCCATAGTTCTAAAGTATTTTTCTTTTGATTTCTATTTTATTGATTTGCAATTTATACTTCAATAGGATTTTTATTGATTCTTCGACATTATTAAATTTTCTTAAAAGCAGTTCAATTGATTTCACTTTGCTTTGTGCGCCAGCAAGATGCCATCAAATTATGTATAAAATTTCTCAGAAATGTTTATGCATTTGCGCTTGCAAAACACAGAAGCTTATTGAAAACTTTTCCAACTGCTGCGATTCCTGTGGGCATTTTATCTCTCTGCTGCCTGTTGCCTACTGCATTCGAGGCTGGAGCCATGGAAGTTTGTAGTACGTATCGCAGTTCTGTGAGGCTCTCGGTGTCCTGCCAGACGAGGGACGCAGGCAGACAGGGGTCGGGTCGGGTCAGGTTCGAGTTCGAGTTCGAGTTTGCTTTATTTGTTTACAGCTTGTACTTGAGCCGTGACTGGGCAGATGCCTTGGCTGATGCTGATGCCGATGCTTCCACTATGATTGGCAAAATATTGCGGCTGAAGTGTCGGTTGTCGGTTGTCATTGGCAGCACACATGATAAATATGCCACTCGCTTAGGTGCATAGCAAAATGCACAATAAAACCAAAAAGGAAGGAGCAGATCAGGCGAGCAATAGGCTACAGTCGGACGTAACCAACAGTAGGAAACCCTTAACTTTGTGTATATGTACATACACAGAGGCTAATTTATTATACACTGAGCTCATACAAAATATCTCCTTCAACTCAGTCGACTACATTGTCTGGTACATATCTTCGCTGTATCTGATCCCATCTTTAATAACAATAAAACTGTGGCTGCAGTGTTTTTGTTTGTGGTTAGCTGTGTAAGGTGAAGAGGTATCGAAAATCTATAACAATCTTGATCTGCTTATCACATAGGAGAACCCAACTATTAAAAATGGTGTCTCCAGCTCTAATAGTTTCCGAGATCTATTGTTAATACAATCAGACGAAAGGGCAGTCGCACGGACAGACCGATAGGACTATATCGGTTCGGCTCATCGGCCTGATCAAGAATATATATTCTTTTTGGGGTACGAATCGCCTTCTCTTTTTCATTTGCACTAACTTAACATACCCTCTTGAAACTTTACAAAGGGGTCTAAAAAGCAGATCTTCCACACCCTCGTGGTGAACTTAATTTATACAAATGTTGTGCTCTGCTCCAGTTGATGGCAGCTGCCACACTATAAATGTAATTGATTACGCACTGAAGAAGACGCAGAGCTCGCAGCCCAGCGCTCAAGGGCTGCCCCCCTGGACAGTTTCCTGGAATTATAATACATGCTGAGCATATATAGAGCATGTAGAACAGCATATCATTTTTTTTTTCTTGTTTTTGTTTTTTGTTGTTTTTGTTTTTGGTAACCCAGCTCTTGGTCAGCTCATTTGCATATGCAACACATGCCACACACGGACACGTGTCGACCAGCAGGACATACAGCAAAATGTTGCATATTAATTTTATGTAAGTTGTTCTCCCTTTGCCTGCTGTCTGCTCACATTTTTATTAATTTCCGTTCCAAGTTGGGAGCATCTCTGGGCACATTGTGCAGCCCCAAGCTCCTGCAACATAAACTTTTGTTTAAAACAAACATACCACGTCCTGTGATGGACGGTCAACAATTACAGGGGCAGCAAAACAATAACACTCGCCTTCTATGTAAATCACAGCAGCAGATGCACACAATATCATAGCGTAAACATATCATACAATTCACGTAAAAACTACTACTATTAAAGCACTTCGAGAGCAGCATAAAATACTATGATATGAGCCATATGCTTTGTTTCAGTTGATCAAGAAAAAATACATATTGATAAAATAGGACGAGCTTACAAATCTAGAATCTTTAAAAGGTAACAGTCCAAGAAAGTTTATCTGGCTGACCCTAAAAGGTCAGAACGTTGAGCTAAGTCGATATCACGCAAACTATATAAGCTAAAAATACCACTTTTGGTATTTAAGTTGTCCTATGCAGTAATCAGATTAATGTTCCCTTCCCTTCCCTAAACTCCAAAAAACCACAGCTGCAAATGCAAAGCTACAGATTTGGAATGTTCGTAGCTTACCGCATTCTCAATTGTTGCATGGAATTAAATTACGATCGAATAAGAAATATGGCAGATATGCAACAGACAATTCGCTCGTTCGGTGGAAAGGGAGAGCAGTTGGCTTCAAGCGAGCGCTTCGTGTATTCGATTTTTTAAATACAAAGTACAGGGTCTCCTACTGTCGGTGACGTCTACGATATTATTTAAATACTTGATTATTTTATTTTATGTAAATATTTTATAAAAATACCATTTATTGTTTTTATTGTTTTGCAATGTTTCCCAAACGCGTCATAGCTCGCTCTTCAGTGCCAGGTCCATGCACAGTGTGCAATCAGCAGATAGATGGAGGTCAGTGCAAGCGTCGCCAACATAATGGGAAAACCAAAGAGAAAGTATCGATAAAAGCTGATCTTGTATCCAAATCGATTGGCAGCGCTCACACCCATTATATTGGCGGTGGCACCGACCAATGTGCCATTTCCCCCAAAGCCTGCACCAAATGCCAAGGACCAAATCAAGGGACTCAGAGGCAGCGTCAGTTCGTGGTCCGAGGCCAGTTTCATCGTTACCTTAAGCATCATTGTTGTTACTGGTATGTTATCCACGCCGGACGACATTAAAGCTGTGATCCACAAGACAACCAAAATAGCGACAAGTAATTGGTATTCTTGATTAGTCTGGAGAACAATCGCAATCGTTAATTTGCCAATCCAATCGATGACGCCCATCACAACCAAGGCCTCGATAAACACAAAGAGTGAGGCAAAAAAGAGCAAAGTACTCCAGTCGATGGCAAACAGAACGGTATCGATATCCCGATAGTCACCCAAAATTAGTAGAAGCAGGGCGGCCGCAATGGCAACCCAGGGCATCTTGAGATGCACGAAGGTGGCAGATTGCATAAAGAACATGATAATGGCAAAGCCGAAGGCAACAGCGCATTTGATCAGGAGAGGCTTGTTTCTGATTTTATATTCCCGTTTCATTGCTCTCACTGTTGAGTCAAAATCGGTGGGTTTCTTTGATTCTAAATTCTTTTTAACATCCTTGATCCGTTTTTTCATTAAATCCATGCGTCCTTTATCGCTTTGAGTCTCCAATTGACTTTGCATATTGAGCAGCGAAGTACTTAGCAGTAATTTTACTGGAACACTGATTGTATTACGATACCGATAATATAAGATTATGAACGATAACACCATCGCGAGTATGACGCCGGGAAACATGTGCGAAGTGAAACTTATATAATTGATACCATTCTCGATTAAATATGGCTTCGAGGCAATAATTAAATTTGGCGGATCTCCAATTGGCGTCAGCGTTCCGCCTATATTTGAGAAAAATGTAGCCGACATAACAACAATTGTCGTCTTCATTCCCCCATGCTCGCTTAAACGTATTGCCAATGGGACAATCAGCATTATGACAGTCACGTTGTCCAGTAAGGCAGACACGAAGCCACTGAATAGACAAATAATAAGCATCAAATTCCAGATTCGGCCCTTCGATAGTTTGTAGGCCAATACAGACAGATAGTCAAAGAAGCCAGTGTCGGCGAGCAAGATGACCATAATCATCATGCCAAATATCAGAATAATGGTGGACATATCGATCCATGATATAATCTCATCCATGGGTGGACGCACCTTTAGTAGGCAAAGCGCTCCAATCGATGCTGTCGATGTCAAAAGTGCCGCAAATGTTCGATCCGCAATTTCGAAGGCAAGCAAAATATATAGTAAGACGAGTAAGGCCAAGCCAAACGCCAAGCCTTTGTTTTTATCGAACGGATTGGCGTTTATAGCTATCCATACGCCAAGGGATTCGTTAGCGGTATTCCGTAGAGACAAGCGCAGTTCCACGTCATCACCTTTCAACAATTTTGTATTAACATCAAATCTGTGCATAACCTGGTTCACTTCGATATGTTTCTCCCAATTATTAAAGTAGACCTTCCACTCTTTCGAATGCCACTTGCTTGCATTGGACTTCGTGTCAAAAATTTCCAACCTTACCACCGAAAGCATATCGTCATGCCTTGCCCACCTCAGATTATCTGTTACAATTGCATGAATATGTCCCTTTAACACAACGCTAACGTCTCTGCCTCTTGGAGTTTCGGGTATCTTCAGGAAAGTTGTTACATTTGATAGCAGCGGTTCCAAACTTTCGTGTGCTTCAAAAACGGGTTCTAGCACAATCAGAACCGAAAAGAAACACCAGATTACCAGAAGAAATGTTATCTTAACAACATCGAATATTGGAGGACCTATGTTAGGTTGCGTGTCGCTTTCCCTTGAATTGCGCATTGCGTTATTTTACAAAATCGAGCTCCAGTAACTTTATAATTTATCAACTGGAAATTAAAGCTACTGCCAAATATAATGTAACGTTTTTGATTGTTTTGAATGCAATATGAGTAGTTACTAAAGTGAACCTTAATCACAATTTGTTTTCCCAACACAAGTCTGTGTTTGCTTTGATTAATGAAAATGAATTTTATGTGAAACGCTTAGGAGATTAGTGAACGCAAAAAATGCAATGTGTACGATGGGCATTATAAGCGAATTAAATGAAAATTGAATAGTTTGTCGATGTACATTCGTAGTTCTAAAAATTTAATACATTTTTAGAAATTGCAACCAAATCTGCACTTTTGATGCTGATCACAAAAACGATACATCATACATAAATATTTAAATATTAGTTTCATTAATAGATTATACGATCTTTATTTAAAAATGTAAATTTTCTCTAATATCGAAATTTTCTAAAGCGGAACGTAATGTTTTTGAATCGTTTTCTTTAAGCATACAGCCATCCGACATCAGTGCCAGGTGAAAGCACAGTGGGCAATCAGCAGATATATAGAGGCCAGTACAACCGTCACCAAAGCAATGGGAGCGCCAAAGATGAAGTATTGATAAAAGCTGATCTTATATCCAAATCGATTGCATACGCCAGCAGCTATAATATTTGCTGAGGAGCCGACCAAAGTGCCATTTCCTCCTAAGCCGGCACCAAATGCCAATGCCCAAACCAAAGGACTTAAAGGCAGCTTTAAATCACTATTCATGGCCATTTTCATGGTGACCTTTAGCATCATGGTTGTTAGAGGTATGTTATCCACGCAGGCCGAGACAACAGCAGTAACCCACAAGAGAACCAAAAGGGCGACAACCAGTTGGTATTTTTTTTCAGTCATGAGAACAATTGCAATCATCAGTTCGCCAATCCAATCGATGACGCCCATCACAACCAAGGCCTCGATAAACACAAAGAGTGCGGCAAAAAAGAGCAAGGTGCTCCAGTCTATTGCAAACAGAATGGTATCGATATCGTGATAGTCACCCAAAATTAATAGGAGTACAGCAGACGTGATGGCAACCCAAGGCAAACTGAGATGCACGAAGGAGGTGGATTGCATAAAGAACATGATAATGGCAAAGCTGAAGGCAACAGCGCATTTGATCAGCAGAGGCTTGTTTCGGATTTTATACTCCCGTTGTAATTGCCTCACTGATGCGTCGAAATCGGCGGGTTTCTTTGCATCTAAACGCCTTTTGAGATCCTTGATTCGACTTTTAAAAAAATCCATGCGTCCTTTACGGGCAGGTTGAGTCTCCATTTGAGTCTGCATACTTAGCAGCGAAGTACTTAGCTGTACTTTGTCTGACACCCTGATTTTCTTACGATAGCGATAATATAAAATTACGAATGATAGAGCCATCGCGACTGTGACGCCGGGAAGCATGTGCAAGGTGAAATTTAGAAATTTGATGCCATTCTCGATTAAATATGGGTTCGATGCAATAATCGCATTGGGTGGATCTCCAATTGGCGTCAGCGTTCCACCAATATTTGAGAAATAGGACGCCGACATAACCACAAGCCTTGTGTCTAATCCCGCATGCTCACTTAACCGTATTACCAATGGCACAACAAGCAGCACCACTGTCACATTATCCAGAAAGCTAGACACGACGCCAGTAAACATGCATATGTAAAACATCAGATACCAGACTCGGCCTCTCGATAATTTGTAGGCCAATACAGACAGATAGTCAAAGAAGCCGGTTTTGGAGAGCAAAATGACCATAACCATCATGCCAAAGATCAGAATAATGGTGTACATATCGATCCATGATACAATCTCTTCCATGGATGGTCGCACCTTTAGTAGGCAAAGCGCTCCGATCGCTGCTGTCGATATCAAAAGTGCCGCAAATGTTCGATCCGCAATTTCGAAGGCAAGCAAGATATACAGTAATACGAGTAAGGCCAGACCAAACGCCAAACCTTTGGTCTTATCAAACGGATTTGTGTTTATCGATATCCATAGGCCAACAGAATCGTTAGCGGTATTCAGGAGAGACAAGCGCAGTTCCAGGTCATCACCTTTCAACAATTGTGTATCAACATCAAATCTGTGCGTAATTCGGTTCACTTCCATACGGTTCTCCCAACGATTGAAGTAGACTTTCCATTCTTTCGACTGCCACTTGCTTGCATTGGACTTTGTATCAACAACTTCTATCATTACCAGAGCAAGTATATCTTCTGCCGTTGCCTCCTTCGGATTATCGGTTAGAGATGTATTAATGTGTCCCCTCAACATAACGCTAACTTCTTTGCCCTTTGGCGCTTTGTTAATCTTCAGCAACGTTGGTACATTTGGAAGCAGCGGTTCCAATGTTTCTTTTACTTCATGTACGGGCTCTAGTACAATCAGAACCGAGAAGAAACACCAGACTACCACAAGCAGGGTGATCTTAGCCACATCGAATACTGGAGGACCTATGCGAGTACGTGCGTCGTTTTCTCTTGAACTGAGCATTGCGGTTTTTTACACAATGGAGCTCTAGTTGGTTTCAAATTTACCAACTGCAAATTAAACCTACGGCCAAATAAGTTGTAATGTCTGTGTGTGTTTTAATTTCAATATGAATATTCTACAAAGAAGAGTATTTAAATTATAATTTGTTTTCCCAATATATGTCTGTGTATGCTTTGATTTGAATATGAATATTAAAACCAGTTAGGATGGAACTGATAAGTCAGCCTGACTTTAAATATAATTAAAAAGAATATCACGAATCGTAGCAGCAATGCATATTCTTACTTTTTAGTCTGCACCAAGCTTTAATGGGTGAACGAGGCAAAGTTGTTTTTGCAATATTGTTTCCTTAATATCTTTGGTGCTTATGAACCCATTTGTTCTTCAGGATAGGTAGATATGATGGTAGAGAGTATATATTCTGAATAACAACCTTCAAGAGTAGGTCCTTTCAACTCTAAACTTATTCTTCCTCTTCCTCTCTCTCGGAGAAAGTGTTTCCTTCGCATTCATGCACCTGTTGCCGAGGCAACATAATACTCAACATTCAATCTGTTCGATTAAGCTTGGCGTCAGCTGTGAGTTGGCACAATGAGCGTTTCGCTTATAGAAAATCATGATGGGAAATATATTTTTGCACGCGTGCACATAAATTCCATTTCATTTGGCTGTTAATTCAATTTTCTTTTCACCTCGTGATGGATGTGTGAGCGAGGCATACAGCACGTGTAAATATTGAAAATAAAAAACCGCACTGTGGAAATGCAAATTAACCCAGAAACGTTTTCGTGCATAAAATGCCAAAAATGTTAACTAAAATTATGCAGCTTTGTTGCGGCGGAATGAAAAAGAGAGAAAAGTCAAATGAGTGTCATTCCCTCTCCCTCTCTTTCCGCATAGGAAGCCGGCACTTTCCCTTGGGTTCAGCGGTGGGCAGGGGAATTGGAGGTGAGCCTTGCATAAAGCGCTGATTGCAGGACGAGCCAAGTTGCAGCATACAGAACGTGACTGAATCCGCACGCAAATAAATAAAAACTCAGCTCGAGTAGCAAAAAAAAAAGTGGTAGAAAGAACTACTACCGACTGTAGAATACCCTGTACTCTACTTTTCAACAGCATGCAAAGAATGGAGATAAAAGAAGCTGGACATGTTATGATCTAAATCCATAACAAATTTCGCAGAGATCGAAGAGATTATACAGATAAGACTGATCAAGAATATATATACGTTATGGCCTCTGCCACGCCTTTTTCTCTCTGTTGCATACTTTTACCTAAAGTTATTCTACCGTTTTAACCCTTTTTTATGGGTACAGGATACAAAAAGTGGGATACGAACACAACTACGACAACAACTACTAAAATGCAAGCTATGCATAGTAAAAACTGCGGCTTTGTGGGGTTAAACAGTGGCAACAACCACGCAACATACTATATACGATATATACTATATGCGATATAGTGTATATATGTAGCTCCGCGCGGAGATATGTCGTTTTGGGCTCGGTGGAGATATGTCGCTTTGAAAACGACGTATCTCCGCACGGAGCTATGTCGCTTGAAAACATATTGAAAACGACATATCTCCGCGCGGAGCTATGTCGCTTGAAAACATATTGAAAACGACATATCTCCGCGCGGAGCTATGTCGCTTGAAAACATATTGAAAACGACATATCTCCGCGCGGAGCTATGTCGCTTGAAAACATTTTGAAAACGACATATCTCCCCGCGGAGCTATGTCGCTTGAAAACATATTGAAAACGGCATATCTCCGCGCGGAGCTATGTCGCTTGAAAACATATTGAAAACGACATATCTCCGCGCGGAGCTATGTCGCTTGAAAACATATTGAAAACGACATATCTCCGCGCGGAGCTATGTCGCTTGAAAACATATTGAAAACGACATATCTCCGCGCGGAGCTATGTCGCTTGAAAACATATTGAAAACGACATATCTCCGCGCGGAGCTATGTCGCTTGAAAACATATTGAAAACGACATATCTCCGCGCGGAGCTATGTCGCTTGAAAACATATTGAAAACGACATATCTCCCCGCGGAGCTATGTCGCTTGAAAACATATTGAAAACGACATATCTCCGCGCGGAGCTATGTCGCTTGAAAACATATTGAAAACGACATATCTCCCCGCGGAGCTATGTCGCTTGAAAACATATTGAAAACGACATATCTCCGCGCGGAGCTATGTCGCTTGAAAACATATTGAAAACGACATATCTCCGCGCGGAGCTATGTCGCTTGAAAACATATTGCCTGGTCTCGCAATCTTCGGCTTATTTTTCTATTGATCAAAACTTTATTGGGGCTTGTTGGGACAGGTATTCTGGTTATATTAGAAACACATTTTTGTTAAAATTCCAGCGTTATCCTTCGAAACGGAGCAAAAGGATCAGCGTTGCTCATACGTGATATTGGACTATTGATTTTGAAGTTCGTTTTTTTTTTGCTTTGGCTGTTGTTTTATATTCTTATATGACTAAATATTAGTTGCTTTTACTAAGTTAAGTCAATTGCATACCAAATTCTTGGAAATTTTGACTAAAATAACAATTTTAGCACGATTTTCCCTGTATTTGTTTATATCCTACATAGGGCTATTTTTCTCACCCGGGCAACGCCGTCCACTACCCATTTTGGCTTTGTTTAATCAATTTTATAATATACTTAAGTAATTTAACTAATATTTAAGTAAAAAGGCTACAAAAATAGGAATCAGCTTCCTCAATTACAAAGTGTGCTATTTCTGTGGCCAACCCAAATGAGCTCTCTCGAACTTAAATTAATCAAAAATCGAGAACGGTAAAATATAACGGTAAATATAAGATCTGTGAATAATATAGAATATTGGAATAATCATTTAAGATCAAAATTATTAATATCGGATGTAAAACAACTGAGTTACGACCGAACAAACTTGCCATATTTAAGTGTGATATTTCTATGGCCACGGCTGTATGTTATATATCTGTATATGAAATGCCGCTGCCAAAACAAACAAATGCAATTTATTTGCATCAAGAGACCTTACCCACCACCTGCCATAACTTTGTCACGTGCCGTCGCCAGGTGGCGCTAGGCAGGCCGGCAAGCATGGCAACACCGGAAACGGAAACGCTGTCAACAGGCCTGCTGCTCGGAGGAAAAGCAGCGCGCGAAATGTGACGCCTTTTTATCTAAATGCCATTTGGTTATGCTGCCTTTTTTAGCTGCATTTTAAAAATTTGCCAAGTCGCTTTTAGCTATAAATAAACCGCAGATTCGTTTGAGCTGGAAATTTTAAAGTAATGTTTAAAAATAAGTGTTTTATAATTATGCTATTAATAAAATTTGACTTTCGCATTTAAATACTTGAAAAAACCCCACAACACAGAAAAATCGTCTGAGTCTCGTCAAAGTTATGCGCATTCAAAGTTAAGAAAAAAGAAAAACAGACGGAATTATTTCATTATCAAACCATAGTAAATTTATTTAAAGTTTTTTTTTTTAATATAAAATTTTAACTATCCAGCATAATAGTAAGCTAATTAAATTTGTTTGTACATTCATCGAAAATGGTATATGTTTTATTTAAATATTACTTAAGTTGTTAATTTACACTTTTTATTATGCGCCAAGAACTTATGAATTTTTTATTAATTTTTTTTAGTCGAACCGTTTGTAGCTGAAGCTAAATCGTGTGGTTCGGTTCAAGAAGTAGAATTTCTTGGAATTCTTAGCAATTGGCTGAGCAGCATATATAAGTATTCTAGATCTGCTTAAGCTAATGAAATTCTCAAGTCCAAAGTGTAAACATATTTAGGCTTGGAGGGAGGGGAAGAGGGGGCTGGGAAGTGCTCTCAAATGAATGTCACAACAATTAGCCAACAGTTATCTGTTTATTACACCGAACACTCCGGACAGATTCGTTCTGCACATAAATTCAGACTGCGGGCATTAAACAAACTAGCATAAAACTCATTTGCTGAACAGAGCAAAGGATATGCAGGAAGTGTGCATAGAGAGAGGGAGAGAGAGAGAGAGAAAGAGAAGAGAAGAGAAAGAGTTAGGTAAAGGGAGAGGGGAGTGTGTGAGGCACTTTCAACACGCTTCAAGTGTTGCAGTTGTGAATCTCAAAAGTTTCGTCTGGTTTTATCAAAGTTTACGCAGTTGTTGTTAGACTCTTGTTGCAATTGTTGCTGTTGTTGTTGCTGTTGTTGTTGCTGTTGTTGCTGCTGTTGTTGCTGCTGTTGTTGGCCATGTTGCTGAAAATTTTGCATGCCCCGAGTTGAGCTCATCCCATGCACGTCCTTGACAGAGACTTGCCCAAAACTTTCAACTCGAACACATGGAAAGCCACTTGCTGTTGCTGCTGCTGCTGCTGCTACTGTTGCTGCTGCAGCAGGTTGCAACATTATGGTTGTTGCTGCTGCTGCTGTTGTGGCTTTCCAGTGCTTGCCCCAAATAAGTCAGAGCTCAGCGGGAAAACTTTGCAAATGATTTCATTAACCAACCGCATGAGAAAATTAGCACCTGTGTTTAACTTGAATAGAAAGAGAAGCATCTAAAAAAGAGAGATCAAGAAAGAGAGAGCAAGAGAGAGTGCGAGAGAAAGAGAGAAAACAGATCAAATTCAAGTTAATTCAAATAAGCTTAAAGTTTGCTGCTGTGGCTTCTTTGTGAGATGAAGAGGAGATGAAGATGAGGTGGAAAATTTGTTCAGGTCGCATTAAAATTAAATATATATAAAATAAGAAAAATAAAATAAATAAAGTTTAATAATTGATAATAATATTACATCAGTAAATTGAAAATACTATTGATCGTAATTAAATAAAATATAAATAATTGTTGATTTATCAAAAGTATACAAATTAATTAACGATATACAACGATTTAATAAATCAGAAGCAGAACCTTTCTTTAGGTTTGTTTTATTAAAAGAAAGATTACACTCTTCTCTGCTCGATAAATATCGATATGTATGCCAGAATTCAATCGTTGCAGAGCTGCATTCTACACTTAAACGATTCTTAAAAGTTCAGTTAATATGCTTTGCCGAAAATATATAAAATTTCAAAATATATATTTTATTTTATTACCTTTATAAACTTTGCATAAACTTCAAAAATAAATATGTCTTTTATATATTACTTGTTTTCCCAATTTCAGACAATTAATTTAAGGCATTTCAGTATGAACTTCCTCGGGTTTTCTCACTGTGCATCAGATGATTAGTAAATATTTGACGAGTGTTTCGTTTTATGATTAGTTGAGGGTTTGTGTTGCTCGCATTAATTCGATGCCTGCGGCCAATTGAAGTTCAACAGCTGTCGCAGATGTAGCCAAAGTTTTCAAGTGAATTAAGTTAAGAATTAAGTCGAGTGTGGATTTAAATATTTATGTTTATTGGCAGCATTAAACACGGGCAATTGGCCAAGCAATGAGCCCCAATGGCAAAAGCCAAACAATTGAATTTTGGGAGTTTGTCAGGCACTTAAAGAAGCGCTGGTAAAATGTCGATATTATGGATATTATCGGTATGTTGAATGTTAAGCCAATATCGATATTTTTGGAAAATTTGAAAAAAAGTATTATTGGTTTAACAAAAATATTTACAAATTGTGGATGGATGATATAATATTGGGAGAAAAGCAAACAAAGGCTTTTCTATTTAAATTTTAAAATTAATAATTTTGCTTTGTTTAATTTTTATTTATTAATTCAATAAATAAACTTAAAAATTGTTTAAAAATTTATTCATATAATTTTATTACTGTAATTTCTCTTATAAAATATATGTACCAATGTTCAATACTAAATATCGAAGCAGCAATATATCGATATTGCCATCGCTAACTTGAAACTCAACTCTGCAAAGGCCCCTTTCGATTAATCACTTATGGCAGGCTTACAGTTATGCTTGGATGGCCACACACATATGCAAATGTCGGAGAGATGAGCCCGATACTTTAATTAATTTGTAATCCTTGACATTGAAGTTGGCGTGCGGTGCAATTAGAGCGGCAGCTGCTTCCATCTGTGTCTGCCAAGGATTACTAGCAGGGACATGCGGCCGTTTTTAGCATGCATTTATCAAATGTCAACACACACACACAGCTACAACTCGCAGTCACAGCTACAGGCGCCCATCAAACAGCAATTAGACATTCGAAATTTAATCATCAAAGTTCTACCAGTTTCACAAGTTCGACTTGCCTCTGAGCTGCTTAACATCGTCAAGCCACAAAGGGGTTTCGTATAAATGCTAGGCATTAAAATAAGCATGTACATTTCGAATAAAACTTGGTTCTATAATAATAATTAACTTGTGCAATGTTTGGCAAGTTTGAATTTAAATTTGAATTTGATAGGTAGTTTATTTACTTATCGATACTCATGCAAGATAAGCTGGCAGCTCTGCTAGGCTAACAGGATCAGCAAGTGTGGTGGTCTGTCGACTGAAGCGAATCGAGCTAGCGATAGCTTTAGTTGGCTAGAATTTGAATTTATACATTGTTTTCTAAATTGTAAATTTGCATTTCAATACAAACGAATTTAACAATTTAGTCTTTAATTTAAAATTATATATATATATTAAATTTGTTAATTGTCGATTCAGGCTGGCAGCTCTATCATTCCAACAGGATCGCACAGGATCGCACAGGAGCGCTGTCAAAAGCTGAATTATTTGCGCAATGCAAATGTGGCGGTCTGTCAATATAAACAAATCGAGATATCGATAGCTTAAAACGTTCGTTTTTGTTTTGAATTTGAATTTATTTATTAATTGTTATTTTATTTGTAAATTGCTGAGCCAATAGCCGCTTTTGCCATATTTCAACTACAAGCGCACTTGTAGCAACCACTTCTGTTCTGTGTAATTTATTTATTGCCGAGCTACAACCAGTGCCACGCCCCCAACTGGGGCAACCTGTAAGAAATAATTGCGGCCTGCCATTGTCAGTTGTCTAGCAGCTTTGATTTGTGTTTTTCTAATGTAGGCAAAAGCAATTTGTCTGCCACAGCAGCAACAAACGAGCCGAAAGGATTTTCCGACCCCCCCGAAGCACTTTGCTCACAAATTGTGTTAATTTGCATATTCGAAACTTTGCCTAATTGAACATAATGCCACTTAATTAAAGTTAAGCAACTTCCCCCACAAAGGCAAAACATCTTGCCAAACTAGAGCTCAGTTTTCCCATTCGGGCGCTTTTCCTTCGGCCTGCCCAGAAAACATTTATGACATTTCGTTGGGAAATGAGAAAAAGGGAAATCTGTGGCTGCAATTAGTTTTAACCGGACTCAGATTATGGCATCGAATCTCCGAGCATATAAATAAATCAATTACATACTTGCGTTTGAGTATTTAAGCCCGCTTTTAATGAAATAATTATTCAATTCAATGTCGAGTACTTCCGACTGAGTTTTGCTAATCAAATCTCCGAGCATTGAATGTAAATCCCACAGATTATTTACCGTCGTTTTAAAATGCTAATAAAACGATTACAATACACTTCACTGGCATGAATATCGATACCTCGACTATAGTCAATAATCGATTCAATAATCGCCCACAATTAGCGCTGTTCCGGCTAGAAGCGCCTGTTCCGGCGTAACTCCCGATAGTTCCAGTTCCAGATGGCAAATGAGTTTATCTCTGCCGGATCTGCTGTATAATGGCAGGGCGATTCTTTCCTGCGAATTCTCCCGATTGCTGGCGAATCGATCGATTTTCTGAAACCTATCGATATTTGCAGAAGGCGCATTATCCTCGATGACGTAGCTGATGTAGAAGGGCCCCGATTCGCTCGCATTGGGCACTTGAATGTCGCCGTCGAGCTGAAAGTTAAATAAAATTATAATTAGATTTTAAAATTGTTATTTTTATATCATATGAATGTTATTTCAGAATTTCATGCAATTTGTTAATTTGGACAACAACCATGGCCTTAGCAGCGACACAAACCAGGCGAAGCGAATTGGTGGTTTGCTGGCTGACAAGAGCTGGTTTGCGCAGAACGCATAAGCTGCACAGTTGCCACAATTGAAGTGACTTATATGCTAAAAGTGGTATTTTTTTGGTGCAAGGGAGTTGAAATTGCTGTTATATTTATTTTAATTAAAAAAATTCTTGATTTTCTTCTTTATAACGATTACGATATATAATATATATAAAAATAAAATATGTATTTAATATTTAACTATGGAATGTTTTTTGGTGAAATGCCCTGTTAAATTTGTCAATTATGGATAAATTAAGAGGTGATTTTTGTAATAAAACGTGTTTATTTTGTTCTAAATCATTAGTTTTCTTGCGATTAACCTAAGCAAATTTAATAATAAAATAAATATGTGTTTTATTTTTAAGTACAAATATATACATATTAAAATATTGGAGCATTTTGTTGTGCGCAAGTGGCAACAGTTCACCAATAGCATCAACCACTGCTAATGCCCGCTCCACCGCTAACAGCGTGTGCTCCACACCCAATAAAAACCACTCGTGCTGCCTAACAGTGCGCTGCAGAGCGCTGCAGCCCTGGTCGCTGCTTAACATAGCGCCGGAATGTCAATCAAAACAAAAAGAAGCGGCGTGAAAAAAGCGAAAAAGGCGAAAAGGGCGAAAAAAGCGACAAAAACTGCAGCGAAATCAATTGCAAAGGCGAACGCCGAATAAATGTTGTAAATAAAAGCGGAAAAGCGGAAAAGCGAATCGTAACAAGTGCCAAGCGACAAATTCGACAAGCTGGAAACGCATTTTATGGCCAAAATGGGCAAGGTAAGAGAAGAAAAGAGACAGAAACACCGCAGACAGCAGCGAAGCAAAAAGACAAAAGAGACAACGCTGAGGGACGGACGGACGCACAGACGGACGGAAGGAGGAACGGACAGACAGAAACACACACACACACACACGCACAGCAACACACACACGCACACACACACACATGGAAGGCGACACTGAGGCGCGCGTTTCCAAGCGCATTTTTCACTTTGTTATACCCTATACTTAGCAGAGGCAAAGAGGTATATTAGCTTCGTGCAAATCAAACCGAATGGAATACCCTGTGCTCTACTTTTGAATAATTTTTTTTTTTAATTAATTATTTTTTTTATAAAATATAAATATTTATTTAAGTGTATTGCCTCTTCATATGTTTGTATGCATGTGCAGGTGCTATATTCACACATACACCCAAAGTGCCTACCCACAGTCTGTCCGTCCGTTTGTCCGTCTGGATAAACGCTAAGATCTTAGAAACCATAAGAGCTAGAGCATCCATTTTTAACAAGTTGGTAGATAAATAACACACGCAGATTAAGTTTATTTCAAATGTTTGTTGCCACGCCTCCATGCCCACAATTAAAACAATCGGAATACATTAACAAATTTAAGGGATACAAATTTATCTACATAAATTCTATCCCCAGTAGTCGATAGAGTTCATTAATATCTACCGATTGTGCAAATTTTATCGAAAACGTTTCATATTTGAGAAAGATATACATCAAATTGTTTTCGAATTTAATTTTGTTGCGTTTGTGTGTGTGTATGTATTCCAAATGCTTTAAATATTATATTTCGGGTACAGGGTATTCTACAGTCGGGCGCGTCCGACTAATCTGCTTCGCCCATTCTGGTTTCTTTTTCGTTTTTGTTGCAAGAAATTGATTTCTTAGACTAGAAGTTTGTATGTATATGTACCTGAAGCGACGCCAGCTGCAAGATTAGGGCGTCTCCTCCTCTTCCTGCATCTGCTCCCCCGCCGCCCCCTCTCTGGGGCAGGCACTGCAGGCGCAGCCTCTGCGTGGAGACGCCGAACTTCGCCGCCTGCTGCAGCTTGAGGCAGGCGAGCAGATTGTCGCAGTTGAAGACTTGCAGCAGATTCAGCTCCCCGCCGAACTCCAGCTGCCACGCCTCCCGGTAGCGGCGCTCCGCCTCCTCCGCCCGCACCATCAGCGCCCGTAGGTAGTCCACGGCGCTGTTGCTGCTCGGCCCTGGCCACAGACGCTGCCAGCTCGGTGGCACCTGAGGGGCAATAGGGAATTTTAGGAATTTTGAGAATTTCAGGAATTTTGGGAATTTTCCATTCAGATTATTATTTTATTGAAAGCACACACAATATTATCCATCAATAGATACGATTTTTTCTAGTTTTTAGAATTTTTCGAATTTAGTTGTAGTTTCCAAAAATAAACATAAACAATTCCGACCTAACAAATCCCTCTGTATTCTTCGGAAAACCCACTAATCCGTATAAATAATGATAACAGTGAAAAATCGGAAATTCTTCATTTAGCAGTTTTCAAATATAAGTATCAAAACTTTTCAAAAAAATTAAAATCTCCCAAATGCAAATCGCTATTAAATGATTATTTTTAGTAGTTTTGAAACCTTTCTAAAATATTAAAAATCGTAAAATTTTTTGGCGATTTTCAAAACTTTTAAAACTTTCCACTGTATAAAGTATCGATATAATCGCCGACAAAAAGAATCGATTAATTCGAATTGTAATCGAATCAAAGCCCAGCTCTACTCTACTGGAGCTTTCCCAAAGCTCTTCAGTTCGACGTTCCGAACCAAGTCAAGAATTTCAAAAGGATTTATGTCTGCTATCTCACTTGCTGAGAGAAGGGGCTAGCCCAATCTAGCCTACCCTGTAGGGATTCTAAGGGAACCCACTTGTGCTTCCAATATTTTGGCCTTCCCTTCTCACCTGCTGCTCTCCTAGAGCCTCCAGGGCTTGGGCCTCCACCGGCAGCTGCTGCTTGGAGCTGTTCTTGAGCCAGGCGTGCAGCTGGGAGAGCAGCTGATGCACTGCGTCGTAGAGCGCGGCGCCCAGACGCAACTCCGCCAGCACGAACAGCCGCCAGGGCGTGGCGGGGGGCGTGGCAGGTGCCGCCTCCGCCTCCTTGGCCAGCTGCGTGATGTGGCAGCCGCTGGCGAGTTTCCTCCAGAGGCTGAGCAACGGCTTCAGTTGCTGCTCCAGTCGCTGGCGCGCGTTGATGGCTGCCACTTCATCCGTTGCCCCCGCTGCCCCAAAGTGCAGCTGCCGCAGCTGCTGGATGAGCCGGCGCGCCTGCTCCAGCTGCCGCTGCTGCTGCGCCTGCGTCGCCAGCCCGAAGATGCGCGGATCGTCCAGCTCCGGCAGCTGCTCCAGCGCCGCCTGGTAATCCTGCAGCTGGGCGCTGGTGGGCAGCGTCTGCCGCAGTCCCAGCGGCGCCCAGCGCTGGCTGAGCACCTCGGCGCAGCAGAACTGTCCCAGATAGACATTGAGGATCTGCAGATCCCGTGGATTGTTCAGACGACCGCCATAGGCGACGGCCTCGCAGAGTCGCTGCATCAGCGTCCAGTCGCAGCGTCCGGCGGAGAGCTGCGCGTCCAGCCAGCCGAGCACGCCCAGCGCCGCCTTCAGATCCGCCTCCCCGAACTCGTAGTACCGGGACCAGCCCTGTGGTATGTACTGACGCCGCTGCTGCAGCACCGCCTGCAGCAGGAAGAGCACCAGCCGCATCTTCAGGCACTTGGCCGGCTGCTTGCTGACCAGCTCCGGCTGCAGTCCGGCGTAGTTCTGCAGCAGGCGCAGCGCCTGCTGCTTGAGGCCCGCCGGCTGCTCGTAGCGCACCTGCAGGCACTTGTAGACGGCGGAGGCGCTGAATCCGCGCGTGCTCTCGCACAGCAGCCACAGCCGGAAGTCCGGCGACTTGGGCAGCTCGCTCAGCTCACGCTCCATCTGCTCCAGCCAGGCGGGCACCAGATGCACGTTCTTGACGCACAGCCACTGCCCCTTGGCGGCGGCTTCTCGCATCGCCTGCAGCGCCCGCTGCTCGCTGCCCCTGCCGATCGCCAGCTCCTGGTACTTGGCTGCCCCCCATTGCTTCAGCGCCACGCTCCTCAGCTCCGTGGCCGGATCCAGCTCCGGCTGGCAGATCATCAGCACGGGACGCTCGCTGCTGCTCTGCTCCAGCAGCTGCTGCACGCTCGGCTGCGCCCCCGCCTCGGGAGACACGCCCAGCAGCTGGGACACCGCCTGGCGGAGCTGGGGGATCAGCAGATCGGGACGGAAGATTTGCGCCAGCAGCACGCGCTGAAAAGGCGCAGCGATGGCAGCTGTAAGGGATGGATAGTTAATTCAATTAGTTTTAACTATATCATTCAGTCGGGACAAACAGTTACATTTAAGGACAATACTATATAGACAAATACTCGTGAAGTAAATCCTATGTCTAGGGGAATACGTGCATTACAATAGATCTCCGGACTTTCGCAAAATGCAACAACATCCTTCAGGATAACTATCACTATCGATTCCATCTATCCGGCTATACCTATACGGTCTATCTGGACCTCAGTGGTCAACAAGTCTCTCCTAACTTAGCCCAAATTCTATAGATCTGAATTGATAACTTCAGGATAGGTTAGAGAATCAGTAGGTCGATTTCATCTATCCGTTTACACTAAGCATCTCTACGATCTATGTGGTTTACCGGTCTCTGCTAAATTCCATTTTAATTGATCACATCGGGATAACTATCACTAATTCGATTCCACCTATTGGGCTACACTAAGGACCCTGTACGGTCCATGCGGAACCCTCGGTGGTCTACCGGACTCACCTAGCCTAACGTAAATTCTATATAAATTGATAACTTCAGGATAACAATCACTAGGTCGATTTCATCTATCTGGCTACACTAAGAACCTCTACAGTCCATGTGAAACCTTCACTGGCTTAAATTCTACTCGATTTGAAAAAACTATCCATATAACCCTAAATTGTAGTTAGTCGGGACAAACAGTTTAGATACAGATTATAAACTCACGCAGCACATCGTCTGTCTGCTGTTCGATGAATCCCCGCCAGACGTAATCCTTGTCCAGTTGCAGCTGCGCCTTGAGCTCCGGCAGCTGCTGCAAGAGTTGCACCAGCTTCAGCTGCGCCTCCCGACTCATGCAGTCGGGCAGGCCCGTCAACTGCAGGGTATTGCCGTCGGCGCTGCCCATGAAGTTGCTGATGAAGAGCTGCCACTCCTTCTCCCCGATGCGCTGCGCGTACGCCTGCCGACAGACCCAGAGCGCCAGGGTCAGCTGATTCTCGCGGGGCGTGGCACGCGCCAGATGCAGATAGACGCTGCGCACCAGACGCTCGTAGAGCTGCGCCTCCTGGCCACGCAGAGCGGCCAGAAAGAGCTCAATGTAGACGAGGGCGGAGAGCTCGTAGCCCTGTATCAGGCCGGCATAGAAGTTGGCAGCGCCGACACACAGCTCGCGCAGCGAGACGAACTGCGAGAGCAGCGTCTGCTTCACCTCCCCGCTCTGCTGCAGCGCAGCATCGATCTCTGCGCTGCTCTGCTTCACCTCGTTGAGACTGACGAGCAGCGGCTCATTGCGCAGTATATCGCCCTCGGCCTTGGAGAGTTGCTCCAGCAGCCTGTCCTGCAGCTGCATGCGCTGCTTCAGCAGATTCCCCTCCCGCTGCAGCAGCTCGATGCGCTGCTGCTCCAGCTCCGCATGCTGCAGCACGATCGCCTTGGACATCAGCTGGTCCGCCAATCCCGTCGCCGTCACCGTAAAGCGCAGCAGATTCACGCGTCCCCGCTGCTCAGCCGCCAGCTGCAGACGATGCGATTTGCTGATCAGCACCAGCTGGAAGTCCTCATGCAGATCCACCAGCTTGCTGCCCACCGCCAGCTGGCGTTTGTTGAAGCGCACGTAGACGTGACCCTGCAGCAGCTCCAGCAGCGGCGGACGCAGCTGCTCGCAGTCCATCACCAGCAGCGTCTTGCCAAACCTGACGCCCAGCTCCAGCTGATAGCTCAGACGCTCGTTGCCCTGGCTGGTCAGCTCCGTGGCTCTGCCCGCGGCTCTGAGATGCGCCGTCAGCCATTGGGCGGCTGTCTGTGTGGGATCGAGCAGCAGGGGCACGGGGCAGCTGCCGAAGGGCAGCGAGAGCATCTCGGAGAGCAGCGCGGCGCTCTCAATGATCTGCGCATCGCGCGCCAGGCCCTGACTCTCCCAGATGATCTGCTGCTGCTCGCTGACCAGCGTCTCGCGCAGCTCGTAGCCAGCTCCGGGCAGACGAAACTCCGCTCCAAGACGCTTGAGAGAGGCGCTGAAAGCAAGAGATTAGATTGCTCATTAGCAGAGCTTGTGTGAAACGATCAACCGAACTATCGGTCTCTTAGAGAAACTTTAAGAAATATAAAAAAAGAGTTCGCTTTCTGACAAGCAACTACTTTTTCGTCTCGCTTGGTCTACGATTTCGCAAGACATGAGTCGGTCTCTCAGCGAGTGTTCAAAAAAGAGCATAAGTGTGACTTTCTCAGCTAAGGAGAGTCGAAATGAGTGCAAAGAGAGTACGATCTTTTTTAGACCCTATACGTTAAAAAAGTAATTGTTATTGTTATTGTTGCCTTAAGAGACCCATCAGCAGTCGAATTTTTTCGACAGAAGAGAGCATCTTCTCAGAATAGAATGTTGAGAGCTCTGCTAACTAGGCTACAAAGCTCTGCTTCTACATTAGGGTGTCGAAATTGTTAGCTTGAACAAATATCGGTTTTTTTTTTCGATACTATCCAAAGTTCTTTCGATAGTTTTTACGCCCTACTCACCCGCGCTGCTCCACGCTCCAGCCCGCGTAGTAGTTGATGGCCAACGCCAGCAGCAACATCTTGCCGTCCAGCGTCTTGTGCGCCCGCTTCAGCTCCGCCAGCTGCTCACTCCAGGTGGCGTACTCGGCGCTCAGCTTGCCCACGAGCAGCTCGGCCGCCTGCAGCGTGGCGCCCGCCTCCTGCAGCTTCAGCTCCAGCACCGCCGCCTCCTGCGTGTAGGTCTGCAGCTTGGCGCTCAGCTTCTGCACCCGCTTGTCCACATCGTCCAATCCGCTCGCCAGCTGCTGCATCTCGTCCTCGGCGGCGTTCAGATTGCGCTGCAGTTCGTTCTGCTCCCGCTCCAAGGGTTTGATGCTCTGTATCACGCGCGAGTAGCGCACGCTGGCCTTCACCCAGGCAGCGAGGGGCGCGGCAGCGGCGGAGGCGCGCTTGGCGTTCTTGGGATCGTAGGAGTCGGCTTTGGCTTCCAGGAGACGCTCCACGGCCTGGCAGTTCTCGGGGTTGATGTGCGCGGGATCGAGGGAGCGTATGTCCTCCTTGACGCCCCGCTTGGCCAGAAAGGTCTTCATGCTGTTCCAGGAGGTGTCCCGTATGCCCATCAGCCGCAGCACGCCCTCCAGTATGTCCCTCACCGCCTCGGGAGGCGCACGCAGCGAACGGATCTCGGAGAGCGCCTCGGACTTGATCTGGCCCACGGCATTGCTGGCCTCGGTTAGAATGGGCTCCACCTCGGCCAGTTCCTGCTGGATTTCCCTTTGTCGCAGCTTCAGCTGTTCGCTGCTCTGCTGCGTTTGCTGCTTTAGCTCCAGCATGCTGCTTTTCTGCTCGTTGGCATTGTGCATCGTGGAGGAGATCATCTGGAGCGCATCGTTTGCCAGCTGCCGCTTCTCGCCCAGCGCCTGCTCCTGCTCGGCGGCATTCGACTTGAGCGTGTCCACCAGCGCATGCGCAGACGCCAGCTTGTCCACGCCCAGCTGCAGCTTCCCCAGACGCTGATCGATCTCCGCAGCCGCATTGCTGTACAGCTGGTAGTAGCTGCCGATCAGCTGGTAGTAGCGATTCGTCGGCTGCTCCGCCGGCAGCTCCTCGGCCACATCCGCAAAGTGACTGCAGACAGGCACCTTGCCCCTTCCCGCCCCAGCTGCCGCCTCATTGAGCTGCTCGATGTACTGCTTGGGCAGCATCAGCACCGTCTCCCGACTCTCGGGTCGCACGTAGAGCATGTCCATCTGACGGTGCAGCGCAGGGCAGCTGCTGAAGTGCTCCGCCAGCTGGGGACTGCTCGGGTCCAGCACCAGTATCAGATGCAGCTGCTCTCGGGCACCTACCAAAAATAGGATAATTAGCAAAGATTGAATCTATATTTACTATATGAACCCAAAGTTCGGGATACTCTAGAATTGTGAAAGCTCGCTTGACTCAAACATCTTTGATTTGGTGTTCTAAAAAACCTGAAGCTCAGGAAACTCTTCTTAAATTATATTTACATCACTGACATATTGAAAGAACTATCCGATAGTTCTAGTTCTAGGTTGCACATAGATATATCAAAGAGTTCAGTTGATTTTTACTGAATAAGAATGCTTCGTGTTGTGATTAATTATCGGTAAAATCTTGCTGAAACCGGTATTACAAAGAAGCTTTAAGATCTATATGATACTCCTTTCTAAAAGTTCGTTGATCCTTCCCAAGCTAAACTATATACTCGAGAAGAGTCACTTCAATTAAGCGTTAATACTAAAAGGTCTGTTATTGATTCAGTCAGGACAAACCGTTTTAAATATGCATACTTAGATACTCCCTCCTTATGTGTTTAGAATTTGTGACTTGTTCAGTCAGTCGGTACAAACTTAATATGGTTATACGCTCCTCTCCACTTACGCTTCATAAAGTAGGCGCCCAGCGTATCTTGAAATCCCTCCAGCTGCGCCGCTTGCTTCAGCGTGCTGGCCACCGACTCCAGATCGTCGCCAAAGAGTTCCAGGATCTCGCTGCCCTCGAGTAGCGCCTCAATGGGCTTCAGCATATCCGGAACGTGGCTCAGCCAGCAGTGCTCTATGAGCAGGAAGCTCAGCTGCTGCTCCAAGGCCGCCGTCTGCATGGCGGACTTGAGATCGTTGTAGAAATCCGTCAGGTTGTAGCTGGCGCCTCCTTGCAGCTGCAGCACCTTGGCCTGCTGCAGCGTGGCAGCTGCATAGATGGCGTCCAGGTGTCGATCTCCAGCCTCTGCCAGGATCAGCAAATGCGCATCGTTACGGGACAGCACGCGAGCCACTTTTGCCGTATGGTGAAGCAGCTCCTCCGTAATGGGCGCCTTAATGCTGTAGCTCTCGGCATCTGCAAGAAAATGGCATAGAAGAAATTGAAAATTTTGATTAGGCAGAGAGTTTGTAAAGATTTCTAGAGTAGACGACCAGTGAACTCTTGTAGAATTGTCTTATCAGTAGGTTTTAAATCTATAAATTCTATTCGATTGTGCAACATAACGTATGCGTTATGAAAACCTAAAACTCTATGATTTCTACTTTATTCGATATTAGTTTTATTTTATTATTATTTATTGTTAGTTTAAATTTAATAGGGTTCCTAAAAATTCTCGTATTTGAATTCGTAACAAATGACAAATTTTCGACTATTTAAACCGACTTCCAAACTCAAAATACTTAATAACTAGACCACATGGATTTTACTTATGACCTTATGACTATGCCTAGCCTCATTTACAATATGTTATTTCACTTATACTATTATAACACAAACTCTACGCGCATCGACTTTGAAGTTGACTCCAAAAGGTAAAAAATAAAAAACCATCCAGCGTTTAAATCGAAAAAACTCTTGCTAAAATATTTGAATGAAACCAAATTGAATCTTTTCTGCTATGAATGTTTTCTGAGCCGCATTATTTCTGTTTGTTTTTTCTACCCGCTCTCTTTGTACTTGCAGTGGATGACGCCCGAAGAGGAGGCACGGCAAAAGTTCATCATGCGGGAGCGGGATCGGGAGCGAAAGCGCATCAAACGCATGAATCCCGAGTACCGACAAATGGAACGGGAACGGGATCGATTTCGCAAACAGACGCCAAGGCCCAGTGTAGTTATCCCAAATCATATATAACAAACATACTCTCTATCTCTCTCTCTATATCTATCCATGTTCTGCTGCCTCTTGAGTTCTCGCTCTATCGATTTTTTTGTTCGTCATTTGTTTGCGTATCTTGAAACAGCGTAATGAGTGTTTTGAATGCAATTATTCTATTTCAATCTATCAGTAGTGTGTAAATAGTTCTGGAGCAATGTACAACTTCAAGTTCGATGCGCGTGCAGAAAAATGTTTAAGCTTTACTTTAGACCTTTGGGAATTATTTGCCGGGGTATACAATATATTTTATCGGTTCTCCAGAATTGTTTTAAATTTAATTTTAATTTTGAATGAACGCGCAGTAATTTCTTGAGTTAATTTAATTTTAAAATTTTATTAAACAAGCTATGAATATTAAAAAAATATTTAATAGACTAGACCTGCAATTTACAAAGCCTAAAACTAAGTAAAAAATTTTTTTTGATTTAAACTTTATTTCTTTTTAAAAATCAGCCTAAACGTGGTTTATCAAGTTATAAATATTTAAAAAATAATTAAAATCATGGTCTAAAGTAAAGTTTAAGCAGAAGAATCTGAAGACAAATTACTTGCAAGTTTTGTGGACAGTTTGTAAATATTTTAGAAATGTTGGGGAACAAAAGTTAAGGTTAAAATTCTGCATATATAGCTGTCTGAATTTAGTTTCTTAAACCGATAATTTTTATAAATTTCAAGTTCCGTTTACTTACTGCAAATAGTGATTTGTTTCTGCACCTGCTCCAGCCAGTCATCATGATTCATTGCCTGCAGTTGACCCTTTGACTTGGGCGACTTGGGCACAAAGTAGAGCTTCTATAAAAGTGAAATATTAGTAGGGGCTTAGAGATATATTTTTATTAGTATTTCCCACCTCTTTGCCAGCGTACTTTCGCATGGTCTGCTTGAGTATGGACTCGAATTGTTGCACATGCAGCTCGCTGCCCAGACGATCCTTGAACATGCCCAGAAGCTCACAATACAGAGCCTGCAAAAATAGGCTCGTTAGCTTTAAAAAACCTCAGCTCTTAAGCTTACCTCGTTGAAGTCTGTGGGCGGGTAGTAGATGAGGGCGTCCAACAGCTTCATGATGCACTTGGGACTGAATTGATACTGCGCCGTCTGCTGAGCGCCCGTGGAGTTGAGCGTAAAAGCCGCTTGCAACTGCAGAGAGCAAACCCACAATTAGCGAGGGGAGTACGAGTCGTTGTCTGATTTGTGTGCAATTTACCTGCTCAAAGCAGTCCATTAGACATTCGCTGACATGCTGCAAATTGATGGCGTTGGCATTGCCATTGGCCTGGCCGAAATGCTGATGGACGAGGGGCTCGAGGCGACACTGCACGATGGCCAGCATGTCGGAGGCGCTGGGCCGGCCGATGCGCACGTATTGATTGATGGCCAGATAGCGGGGCGCAATTTTCAGCAAATTACCGCTAATGGACGCACAGATTTGCAGTCCACAGACGCCAATCCACTCGAGATTGCCGGCATAGAAGCCTCCCCGCTGCACCAGCTGCAGCAGCAGCTCCACAATCTCACAGGCGCCCCAGGCGTCCAGCTGACACAGCTCCAGATTCTTCATGAACAGCACCAGACGCGTCTGCTTCGGCCTGTACTCCCGGCCCCTCACCCCGCTCACCGTGACGCAGTTCGTGCGCAGCGTGTGCAGCACATAATCCGCCGTAAGCTGCGTGGAGCAATTGATGCTCACCAGCTGATAGCCGGAGTGCTCCAGCAGCGCCTGCTCCAGCAGCAGCGTCTTGCCCGCTCCGCTCGGCCCGATCAGCATAAAAGGCGAACTGCTCCTCAACAACGAATCTATAATATTCAAATAGCTCTTGACGTAGCCCGTAATCACCAGCTGGCTGCCCCGTTCCGGCGTCTCAATCACGCCCACTGCGTACTGCTCCAGCGCATTCCGCTGCGGCACATGGAAGGTCAGCTCGGCTTGGCTGGGATTGGCCACGTAGAGATTCGCACGCTGCAGCAGATGCAGAGCAAACTCCCGCTGACGCTCGCTGGGCACATAGCCGAGCAGCGCCCTCAGGCTGCAGGCAGCGTACTCCTCCAGGGTCTGCACATTGCGCAGCTGCAGCAGCAGGGAGCGCAGCAAGCTCAGCCGACTGCTGCCGGGCAACTGACTAGAAACGGTTGGAAATTAGTTGAACCAAGTCAGAGAAGCCAAATAGAGAGAAGTCATACAGAGAGAATTGTGAAGCGCAGTTTGTAAAAGAGTCAAGTGAAGTCGGAGCAGAGATGCATTTGCTTGTATAACATAACGTATGCGCAATGAAAATACTTTATTTAAATGATGGCAAAGAGAGAGTCTCTTGGAGAGCTACAATCGAAAGAGATTCAACCAGAGCATGAAGTTGGGGAGAACTCGTTTAAACTAATTTTCTCAGGAATATCAAGATAAAGAAATTGAAGTAGAAGACAATTCAGCTTAAGCATACTCTGCCTCTCAGTAAAACAGTTAGCAGACATAAAATCACTAAAAATCCTCAACTTTCTACGGCAAATAGAATTGCTTAGAGAACTATACACTCAGAGAAAATTAGACAACAACTTTCTTCAATATCCACGATTTCAACAATTCAAAATATGCCAGCTAAAATTTGACATGATATTTCAGTATTCATTTAAGAATGAAGAAAATGGACAAACGAAAAAATAAGCGTAGATTTGGGTTAAATATAGTTTAATTTAAATTTAATTTTCAATTGAAAAAAATTAAACTATTTTTAATGTCCTTAATATATCCCAAACTTATGTACTTTAAATCAAACTCGATGAGGTTTGAATTGAAATACTTAAATTAGTACTTTCTTAACCAGGCCCATTAAGATTTTGAGCTCTTTTCTGGCTTGTTTTGATTTTATCTCTAAGTGTAAATTTAGATCAGGTAGAGTGTGAAATCGATTTTCTAGTTTCCTGTAGATTATGCCCAAATAATAATAATAATAGCCTTCAATACTACATTTTTGAAAGTCAATCAATGGGACACAACTCTCTCTAAAACAATCTTCATCTGTTGCACTTTCTCACCTTAAGAGCTGCTCAGCCTCCAGCCAGTCGACAGCTGCCTTGAAGTTCTCATCGATATAGCTCTGCAGCAGATCTCCATAGGGCTCTTTGCTCAGCTCGTGCTTGAGTGTCTCTTGCATGGGATAGTAGTCGTAGCTTAGAGAAAAGAGTATAAATTAGCATATTTATCTAATATTTATTTATTTATTTGATGCTCACCTCATGTTGACAATGCCCATGCGGGAAATGGTCGCCGGTGAGGCGTGACGCACGTCGTCCGTTTCGAATATGAAGTTGACATTGTTGCCGAACTGAATTCTCCAGCCGGAGGGCAGCGTTAGCAATCTGAAAAGCGTTTCAAGACATGACAAACAGAATCCAAACACACCACAGAACACACACTCAAAGCGTTCCCTGTACACACACTTTTCACCTAACTTAAGGAGCTTTGCCACACCTTTGCTTACGACCTGTATATATATTTTGATAAGTGCTATGTTTTTTTTTGTATTTTTTATTTTACTGTCTGTATTATAATTTACAAAATTTATAGACGTAGGCGGCAGGCATGTACAGTGAAAACTCTTTAACATCTACTAAAAAATCTTGTTTTCGTTAATTTAATTTAAAGCTGTAAGAATTCGCAATTTGTTTAATTTCCTAATGTGAAACATCTGCATAACAAGAATCTAATTTAAATATATAGATTTATGTTTGGTTCAGTTATAATTGGAATAGTTTCCTAATGAACTTATTTTCCTCAAAGTTTTTGAATGTAAAAAATAAAATAGTAACTATATTTTTGGAAAGCTTCGAAAAACTCTCAAATTCGGTTTGCTAAGGTTTCATAATAATTTAATTCGCATTTCGCTCGAATTGGACTAGAACTTTGTTAAAATAATTAAATGATTATAATTTATTTCAAAAAGAAAATTCTGAATTTAAACTTAAGGCAATTTTGTGAAACTTTGATAAAAAAGTATATAAGCATAAATTCGCTTTACTCTTGAATTCAACTAAAATTGCTTATACTTTGGACAATTTGTCAAAGTTGTCTAAAACAATAAGTATATTTTATAAAAGCTGCTAAAAATTTATAGAAATTTGTTTGCTTCAGTTTGTGTTAGAGTTTCGAAGACTTGGACTTCTGATCTGATTGCAATTTGTTCAAAGTAAGAAATGATTGTTATTTTAAAATAGCAGTAATTTTTTGAAACCTCTCCCAAACCTACCCAAAATTTTTCCATCTTACTCTACGAGTTTTCACTGTGCATCTTGAGCTTGTTGGAAAACAGTTTTAAGCTGAGTTCAGTTTCTTTTTGAACTGAGAGCGGAATGATTTAGTCTGTGGTGCTCAGTTGGCGCTCTCCGTACCCCAACCACTCACCACCAATCAATCTCTGCCACCCACTCACTGTCGCTCTGTATACAAACAACCGCTTCCCATCTCTACTTGCAGCTGATGACACCCGAGGAGGAGGCGCGCCACAAGTTCATCATGCGCGAGCGAGATCGAGAGCGAAAGCGCATCAAGCGCCTGAATCCCGAATATCGGCTAATGGAACGAGAGCGCGATCGATTTCGCAAGAAGGCACGACGTGCTAACGTAGCATTTTTCCAATATCTATATTTCTAAATTATAATTAAACTCACACACACACACCCATACACATCCATACACTCATGCACGCACACACACACCCACACCCACACACACACACACACACACGCTTTTAGCGATAAGTAGTTGGAACCGACCTGGGATTGATTTAGTTATATATTCGTTATATTCGACCGATAACTGACCGCCGACGACAGTTGGACCTTTGTTTTGCCTTCCACTCCTACAATACATTCATACAGATAACAATGCAAGCCGATTGCCCCACACAGTGACATTTTGCTTTAATAAGTTTTCCCGCCTCTCCCCCATTTTGCAGTTGACGCCCGAGGAGGAGCTGCGCCTGAAGATCATACAGCGGGAGCGGGATCGCGAACGCAAGCGCATCAAGCGCCTCAATCCCGAGTACCGACGCCTGGAGCAGGAGCGCGATCGGGATCGCAAGAAGGCGCGACGGGCGAACGAGGCGTTCAGGCAGCTGGAGAAGCTGCGCGACAAGATCCGCAAGGAGCGCAAGAAGGGCCTGCTGGTGACGGATCCCACGCAGATGCCGCCGGAGTTTGCGGCGATAATACCGCCAGTGCCTGTCAAGCCCGAGGTGATTCTGTCAACGCCGCAGCAACAGCAGCAGCAGCAGCAACAACAGCAGCAGCAGCAGCAACAGACGCTGCAGCAGCAGCAGCAGACGCTGCAGCAGCAACAGCAATCAGCAGCAGCAGCGGCAGCCACGCATCATCAGCAGCAGCAGCAACTTGCCGCAGCGGCAGCAGCAGCGGCGCATCAGCAGCAGCGACGCCTCAACAGCGCGACGCTGACGCAGCTGACGGCGGCGGCGGCGGCAAACAATGCGGCAATGCATACGCCCTCCGGCCATGCCACGCCCACGCATCTGCAGCAGCTGAACAAGCTGCAGCAGCTGTACCCGCCGCCCAGCTTCGCGCACCCCGCCCTGCCCATCGCCGGCGTCACGCTGATGCCGCAGCTCTGCCATCCCATCTTGCACCAGAATCTGGGCGCCTCGCTCTACGCGGCGCCGCCCAACGGCATCAAGCAGGAGTACGGCCAGGATGTGAGCAGCCTCAGCGCCGTTGCCGCTGCTGCTGCCTCCAGTTCTGCCTCGGCTGTGGCAGCGGCGCAGGCAGCGGCGCTGGCTTCGCTGCGGGGCGGACAGCAGCAGGCGGAGGACGCGGAGATGGCCTTGAATCTGGAGCCGGAGATTATACTGCAGACGCCAGCCGATCCCATCAATCCCGCCCAACAGCAGCAGCAGCAGCAGCAGCAACAACAGCAGCAGCAACAGCAGCAGCAGCAACAACAGCATCAGCATTTCAATGCGCATCAGCAGCAGCAGCATCATCTGCAGCAGCAGCAACAGCAGCACTGCAACATGTTCCAGCACATGGCACCGCAGGCCCACATGCAGCACATGCGACCTGCGCCCCTGCCACCGCCGCCTTCAGTGGCCTCGCTGCCGCCACCGCCGCCCCCTGCCACCCATCAGCAGCCACCGCCCCAGACGCAGCAGCAGCTGCAGCCACATGCGCAGCAGTGAGGGGACTGCAGCCTCCCCCAACCCTCACTCTCCGTAGTTCTTAAGCTCTCCACAAGTGTTGGCAAAGCAATCGATGGCACTATCGATTTTTATCGATTGCTTGGGCGCTACATCGATTAATCCAGGCAAACAATTTCGACTGTCTAAACACCTAGTATTGAATTTAATTTTAGAGCTTCAAAGGGCATAAATATTTTAACTGTTAAGAGGTTTGCTATTGTCTAAAATTGGAATTGCACTTCGATAATTTTATGAATTTTATTAACCTATTCGAAATTTTAACTGCTAAAACAAAACCTATCTCTGTTAAAGCATAAATATTTTAATTATTAAACATAATTCTGTTATCTTGAATTTCGATTGCAATTCAATAATTTAACTTTAAATGTATTACTGCCAAGAAAAGATTTTTATCTGTAAAGTTGTAAAAACGTTGAATTTGCCAAATGTTTATATTCTCACGATTGTAATCGTTAGCTATCGATCGATTATAATCGATGGTGCCCGCAATCGATGCTCTGCCAACACTGCTCTCAACTAGCCACATATGCATTTCGAAAGTATCGCAAGTTCAAGTTCATCAGCTGCATGATTTTATTTGCGAACCAGTTAGGGATTATTACTTCTGTGTGCGAACTAGTTCAAATGTATCTTAATGTCATAAAACATGCATTTGAGAATGCCGTAACGCAACTGAAACTAAACTGCTTTAAGCACCTGCGTGAATTGTATCCGAAATTGTGTAACCTTAAGCATTCTCAATCGATTATTGTTTAATATGCAGAGCTGTAAAGGGATTGTGCATTGTTAAATATCCATGAAGATGGGAAACAAAAGTATTATTAAACCTTAAATTCGTTAAGATTCGAAAGAAAGTTAATTAGCTTCACTGATTTGTATTCATTATTTTATCAATTCATTTAGTATTATGTTGTGAATTCTTTTAATATTAATTATTATTATGCAAGTATCAATCAGGCATGTTAACAATTTATTGGAAAATTTAATATTTGCATCGATAATTTAAATTTATTTAGAATTATTGAAATATGCAAATGAATAGTGTTAAATGTAATCTAAAGAGAATTTTGAAGTTGTTTTCTTGAATTTAAATAACTGCCGATATATTCGCTTATTTATTTTGATATTTATTTAGTGTATTACTTTATTTTAATCCAATGCTATTATAAATATCAACATGCCCAATGCTAAACCGTGCCTATTCGAAAAATGTCATGCTCCCTTGCGGCTCTGTTTCGAACTGATTTTGATACTGCATTTTGTTGAATTTCTACTTAATTTGTTATTAAACTAAACTCAATACTCAGTTCAACAAATTAGGCTAAAATCGCTATTAAAACTAATACTAATCGCACACACATAGAATATGCACACACACACACGCTCATTCAATCAATCAATCATTCATTCATTCACAAAATGTAAGAGACTCTGAGCGTCATTTGTAAAATGACGTTACGTTGTGTATTACGTTTACGTTTGTGTTACTTTACGTTACGTTATAATTTGATAGTCTTCCTCTAATATTATTTCTCCAGCATTTCTCTACGTTTATCGTAAGTCAGTATACGTATTTTTTATGTTCGTTCTAGCTAAGTGATAGGGGAAATGGGCCAAAGTATTTGTCCATTCCGTACAATACAATACATGAAACTCTAAGATACGACACAATATATATTAATTAATAATGTATGTATGTTTACAATTGTATACCCATACGATATACGATACGATATATATAAATATATATATATATAAAAGATATGGCAAGCCGCAAATAATACGAATTTATGCGCAAGAAAACGAGCAAAATATAAAACTAGCAAAAGCTGTTGCTACAAAGTGCATGAATTGTGTTTTTCTTTCAATTGCAGGCAACTTAAAGGTTATGGGCTTCGGCTGCTTAGGGAGAGATCAAAAGATACAAATTCCCAGCAGAAAAAGGTTTATTGGGAAGATTATATTGCAGAAAACGATACAAATTTAACCCTTTGCCATACAACTATTTTTGCAGAGTAATGAAAACATTTGTGCCCGAAATAGTGTTATCAATTCAGGATTTTTTTCGGACAGATCTGTCCGTTTACATTTTTGAACAGACAGAAGAAATTAAACAGAAACATCGGAAAACCTTCCCTTTTTTTTGGATTCCAAATCAACATAAACGGTCTGTCTTTACAAACGCTTTGACCTCGGAAACTATAGAAGCTAGAGCAGTTATATTTGATATGTAGGTAGGTGTATACCATACACAGATTAAGTATGTTTTAATTCCTATGCCTCACGCCCCTTTACGATCTAATCAATAAAAAATGAATTACAATCGTTATATTGAAAATATAAGGTTGTATGTCGAAATACATAATCTCTATCATCATATTTATCGATCCCGAAAAGCACATCGAAATCGGTTAATAAATACAGAAGTTATTAAAGAAACAATATTACAGACTTTGCCCCGCTCGCACTCTGGCAGATCGGCCAATAAAACATGATACAGACAAAAAAGAAGAAGAATCATTGCTGTTGAGTTTTGTAAGAGGTTTTATAAATATTTGTATACCCTTTGTTATACCCTATAACCCTTAAAAATGTATAAAAACCGGGTTAACAACTTTTCCTAACACGGTTTTGCTTGGCAAATAATTCCAGCCATTCAGTACTCACTTGTTGTCATCCAGCACGGAATTCAGCGCCTCAATCCACTCGGGATCGATGCTGCCGTCGCAGACAATCCAGGAGTGCACCTGGGCCGCCTCCTGATTGACCACCACCGCCGTGTGGGTCAGCACGCCGTCGATCCACTGTCTGGTGTCGGTGTCCAGGCGCCCCAGCAGCTGCACGCGACTCATCGACTTGGGACTGATGGTGTGCACTCGCAGCTGGGCGCCGGTTGAGGTCGTCAATGCCTGACGCAATAAAGCCAGGATGCTTGATTTGCCACAGCCGGGAGGGCCGACTAGAACCACACCCATGCGCTTCTGCAGCTGCTCGTGCAGTTGCAGGGCCTTGGCAATCTGCCTGTCGTTGGGGCAGAGGGCGAGGGGCGCGAAGGCGTCGGATAGCGCCTGATGTAGGGCTGTGGGGGGTGCGACGGAGGCGCCAATTTCCGGAAATACATTCAACAGCAACAGTTCGAAGCGTTCGACGTCCTGTTGCGCCAACTTTGACATGGTCGATGAGCGCAGACAGTGCACCACAATGAGCAATTCGTCATCAATGTTCTGTTGCTGATTGGACGGTGGCGTCGCTAATTGCGCCCCCCGCAGCCCCTCCCCGCAGACCAGCAGCACGGTCTTCAGTTCGCGTAGTCCCCAGTCGTAATGGCGCTGCGCCGACAGCATTTTACCGCACAGATCGAACAGCTCCACAATCCGTCCGGCAATATTCGCAGCAGCCGCAAATCCCTCCACGAACAGCATCACGCGCGCTATCTCGCCCGGCTCCGGCTGCTGCATCACAATGGGCCGGAACAGCGCCTGAATGTTGCCCGGCAGCTTCTGCCTGCCGCCGTACTCGCCACCCGCCGGATTCAGCGTCACGAATATGCCGCAGTGCTGGTTCAGCTGCACCTGAGGGGTGGAGAAGGGAGAGCCGTGTAGAGTAATTATTTATTATTCGATTACGGCGTTAAATGCGCCAAGAGATTGACCGCCATTCAGCTTATGGTCAGTTCAAGCGGCGCACAGTGGGGCAAACTGCTCGATTTAGAACATCGATATTTAATTTTATATTCAAGTTGTTTCAAAATTTATATTAATCTATACTCCATAATTGTAATCGAAATGGTTGATTTTTGTTATTCATATAATTAATTTAATTTAATTGCATTATTTATTGTATGTTATACTAGCTAAATGTTTATAATGATTTTGATCTAACAGTGAAAATTAACTGTTTAAAATAAAAAACTTTAACGATTTTTTCTTCACTTGTTTTGCATGATAATTACATTAAATTAAGTAAACTATAAATACAAATTATTGCATTTTTAAGGTAATATTACATATTACACATATTTTTTTAATTAAAATTTGTTAAAATTATTGTTTATAAATATTTAAAAAGAAAAAATGTTTAAAATAAAGTTAAATTTGTGTATAAAATTAAAATATTATAAATTTTATATAAAAACTGCTTATAACATTTATAATAATTTGCAGAAAAATCAGCAAAATAAATATTTGTGTTTTTATAAGTTAAATCTTTGGAATTGGCTGAACTTGTGGTTTACATTTTCAATTATTTTTGTGGCCACTTTGCTTACTAATTTGCCCACTGTGCACTGGTAACAGATTCGTCATCTCTCTCACCTTTCGCTCGCCAATTTGCACACTATCCGATTTGTCCTTGAGCGCACTCTGTATGGGCTGGATGAGCATGGATATCGAGGAGAGAGTCGCCTCCTGCAGTCGATTGAACTCATCGAAGCAGCCCCAGGCGCCACAGCGTGCCAGGCCGGTTAGGATTAAACTCATCGATTCGGTGTCCACATTCTGCAAACAATTCCATTGACATAATGACAAATTTATCCAGAGAGGCAGAGAGAGGGAAGAACTCACCTCATCGCAATTGAAAACCAACACAAGGCGTCCCAGCATGCCGCCCAATGCCTTCACACACTCCGTCTTCCCCGTGCCCGCGGGTCCGAAGGGATTGCCCCCGAGGCCCATCTGCATGGCCTGTGTGAGTATGAGATAACACTTGTGGGTGAGCGGGGTGTGCACCAGCTTATTGGCCTGCCCCAGGAACTCGTAGGCGTAGTCGAACTCCGCATAAACCATGCGCACCACAACCTGCCGCCCTCCGGTCAGGTAATATCTGAGTTGGCTCAGCCAATGCCAGTCGCTGACATGCGTCACATTCTGCGCCTGCAGCTGCTCCACAACGCTGGCATAATGCACCAGATCCAGCAGTAAGGCGCTTAGCTTTAGGCACAACAAACTGCCACCGGAAGTGCGTTGTTTCATGGCCGCCAGATGGCCGATTTCCGCTTTAAGCTGTTGCTCCAGCTTGCCCAGCGCCATGCCCCCAATGCTCTTCTCCGTCTGCCGGGCAAAGTGCAGAGCCCGAGCCGTATTCAGCACCTGGCTGGCATAGCGACCCAGCAGCTCCTCGGTCAGGTTGTCGCTGCTGCCGTTGGTCTGGCCAAAACACTCGGAGATCTGGGAGCGCAGCGTCTCCTGCACGGACAGCACCAGCTGATTGAGCCAATGCTGTCCACCAATATGGTATAGGTGGTTAGAATTTGAATTTAAACCAGTATGGGAGTCGCCGAGCTGTAGAGTACCCTGCACCCTATATTTATACCCTGTACCGATTGGTTATTGGTCGATCTAACCATGTTCATCTCTCTGAGCCAGAAAAGACGCGATACTCTCGATAGTACTTCGATAGTTTTACAGCACTTGATTCAAACGTCAAAAAGTTCTTAAAAACACCGATACTCTCGATAGTATATGTGTATCACCTTTATACAATTTCATGGACACAGGGTACAAGGTACGGGTATAAAAAGAAAGCAAAGCTGGTGGGCTTTTGAGTGAATAGCACTAAAGTAGTAATACGAACTTTTTACTTACCTCAATGTCACCTGTCATCTCCACGGCCTGGTTTAAGCGCAGCTCATCGCCCTCCGCGCTGTGCACGCCTAGAATTCTATAATGACTGTCCTGTGCGGACTGCTCAATGGCCAGGCCATGGCAACCGGGAAAGAGTTTACGTATATGCCTCTTGATTATATCTGCATCCTTGGCTGCCTGTCCCAGCAGCTCTAGAAGATCATCGTCGCCCAGAAAATAGAAACGTGGAAACGAGTTACGTTTGTCCTGCGAAAAATTTAGGAAAAATTGAAAATTTACCATTAACTCCAAGATATATTTACACAACTCTAGCATTAATAGCTGACTTCAACACTGACAAACTGACCTACGGACGGGAAATTATTGTAATCAATAATTAAATTGGCTCACCGTAATATAGCTCATGAGATTCTGCTGACAGCGCGCCAACTGTGTCTCCAGAGCACTGACCAGGGTGCTGATATTATTGATCTTGAGCAGCGAGGTCACACGTGCATCCAACTGAATCTCCCGCATGATGAAACGGAAGTCCTTGTCGACGCGCCTGAAGAGCGCCTGTTCCTGCTGCAGGGTGCCAGCGCCAAACACCGGCTCCAGGTAGACCCAACTGAAAGAGATAGGGTGCTAGAAAGGATCTCAAATAAACGTTGATTGGAAGACTCACCGTCGCTGTGCATGACTAAGACTGCTTAGCAGCACATCGAGGGTGTTGAGGCGACTCTCCCAGAGACCAGCCTGATCGGAGAAACTGTCGAAGGCCGCCGAGTTCTTGGCCGCCTGCAGCAGCGACTGATTGTCGCCGATCTTATTGAGCACCTCCTGGTAATCCTTGATCAGCCACACCGACTGCCCATGGCCATCCGAGCGCTCAATCAGCTTCAGTTGAGCCGTCACCGACCACTGATCCAGCTCCACCAAGGCCTGCCGGACAATCTGCTCCGAGGCCGCCTGTCGCACGATGCTGGAAATCTCCGGGGCAGCTGCCTGAAGCGCCTCCATGTCGGTCAGTATATGCTGCAGCTGTATGGCATGCAGGGGCTTGGATTGATGGTGCTTCAGCAGCTGGAAAATGCGCGCCCAGTGCCGTTCGCTCAACGCATCCGACTGCAGCTGCTGGAGTATGGGCAGGGCCAACTGCAGGCGTTCCACCTGCTGCCGAATGCGCTTCGAGGGCAGATCGATGGAGGCGTGCACAGAGCCCTCCCAGCGTGCGATGAACTCGTTCAGGATGTAGGGACGTCGTCGATAGATGGCCCATTCCTCCAGCATTATGGGCTGCAGCTCTGTCAGAAAGGCATCGTAGACCTGCCACTGCTGCGACTGCTGCTCCAGCTGCGCATCGATCTGGGCGAAGGGTTCCAGAACTTCCGCTGGAAACTCCATGTTGAACTTGTTGCATTCGTCCAGCAGCTGTTGCTTCTTGGCCTGCAGCTGCTGCCAATGGCCGCGTCGCTCCTTGAACAGCTCCAGGCTGGCCTGCTCATTGGCCTCGAGCTCCGCAATTGTGGACTCCCAGCGCAGCAGAAACTTGTCCGCCTCGTTGCGCAGATTGTTGAGCTGCGTGTGTGCCTGCGTCTTGATCATGTCCACCTGGCGTTGCAAAATCACGGCATGGTTGTCCAGCAACGGATGCAGTTGCTCCCACTGCTGCATGATGGCGGCCAAGGCAGTTACCCGCTCCTTGCACCAACCCGCCAGGCAGGCGTCCTTCTCCCTCACCAGCTCCAGGCTTTGGCCGATCTGTGGCAGTTCGCTCATGATCTTCTCGTACTTCATGCCCGACTGGCTGATGCTGCCCTCGTCCATGGGCACGTTCTGCAAAAACTGCAGCGCATTCTGCAGAAACTCCTGCACCACGCCCACATCGTTCAATATGGAGGCGCGCAAACTGTTCGACAATGCCTCCCAGTAGCGTCTGCTCAGATACTCGATGTCTGTGCGCAGGGGCAACACATCGATGACGATGCAGTCTATGGCCTCCTCGGATTGCTGCAGCTTCGCCAGCTGCTGGCTGAACTGCTTGCAGGCACTGAAGTTGCGATCCCAGTCGGCTGCCTCGTTCAGATGCAGTCCACACAGCTGCTCGATGTCCACACAGCCCAAGGCAATCCAGGGCAGCCAAATGCGCTTGAAATCCTGCAGTTTGTCAAAGAGCTCGCCAGCCCTCGCGTAAAGCGGCCCAAAGTGATGGCGATTCAGCGTGACCATCGATTGGAACAGTGCTCCACTGTGCTCGGACAGTCCGTGAAAGTTGCAGGGACGCTCGATGAATCTCCGCAGCTGGGCAAAGTACAAATCCCGGATCTCCTCCTCCGGCGGACTGTAGCAGAGCTGGCGTTGTCGCAGCACCAGCTTGATGTGTATATCGGGCAGTTTGTTGTTCATATCGAGCAGTCCGAGTATGTACTGGTACTCCAGCACTTTGTAGAGCTGATGGTCCCAATGCAGCTTAAAGGCATCCAGATTGCTATAGCCCTGACGCTCGAGAGTCGCCAGGAGTTCGCGCAAATGCCGCAGCTCGTCCTTCCAGATTTGATTCTGCGTCAGCAGATCAGTGTTCATTAGCTTTACGACCTGCAACAGACAAAATCAAGAATCTATGGATAACATGAGGGTTACTTGAATAAAGTACGTTTTTACTCTGATGAAGTAAATTCCACAAAACACAATTATTTATACGTTTCTGGTTTGAATCTATGGCATTAAACATTTTTTTTTTTTTTTTTTGGGTGTTTAGGTCTGTTTGTACACTTCGACCAGAATTTGATCTTTTGTGTAGACCTTTCACTCGCATTAAACATTTAAAATAAACTTGATCTATATATGGTATATATCTTTCTATCTATATTCTAAATTTCGAATGTCTAGCTCTTATAGTTGCTGAGATCGATGCGTTCCTACAGAGAGCTTATGTCATCATTGCCAGTTTTTATTCACTATATGGATATATCAATCCCTACCGTGCGCTTTGCCTGCTCATGGTAGCCCACGAGAAGCGTGTTGTCCGAGGATAGCTTGGAGACAGCCTGCTGTAGGGTGTTGACGTAACGCTGCACCGAAGCCTCCTCCTGCCAGGCGACGGTTTCGCTCTGCACCAGGCGCTGCAGCTCGAGGGCGTTCTTCAGCATGATGGGACGCTGGCAGGGAATCATGCGATCTCCGATGGTGTTGTGAAAGGTTGCAATCTGCTGTAGTCTCCTGGCATAGCACATGTACTTGGCGGCATGTGTGGCAGCGGAACGCAGTTCAAGGGGCACCGTATAGCCCAGATTCTCAAACTCTCGCACGTCCTGGCAGAAGGTGACCAGCTTGGGATTGAAGGTGACGCGCATCAGCTGACGTCCCTCTTTCTCGAACTTAACAACCGCCTGATCGTCACGTAATCTGAATGTAGTTAAAGCAAACTTAATAGGTTGTTAGTTCTCTAACGACAATTTACCTTAATTCCCCACTTTTGACAGCCGTTGAGCATTGCCCTGACCAGATTTCGAAATTGGTGCGCAGCAGGGATTCGGTCTCCTCCTTGATCTCCTGCACAGCCTTGTTGATTTTATCGAAGCCCTCCCGACCGCTTATCAGATGGCTGACCTTCTCGATCTCCTGTATCTGATACTGCACCACCTTCAGCCAGCGACACTCGTTGCATATAACCGACAAGTGTCCCGTATCCGGTTCCATATTCGTATCCGTCATGGCCTTGCGCAAATCCTGCAGCAGCAAATGCAACGACTGCAGAAACTGTTCCCGCTCTATGGACAACAGCTCCAGCACAGCAGGACGTTGAATGAGCATCTCGTACTTGGAGAATATGAAGATGACCTGGCGTGGATTGCTCAAATGATGATGCAGCTGGGACTTCAAGGCTGAGGCTATGCGTTCATCGATCGGCTGCAAGACCTGCTCAAAATGTTGCAGCGCCTTATGCCACTTGGTCTGGCCCGGCGGCGAGGTATCGAAGATATTGAAGTCTACAAAGAGAATACATCAAAAATTAATTGAAAATGCAATTCATAAAAAAAAAAAAACCAATTGAATACAAATCAGTGAATAATGTTCTGTCTCAAAAGGAAACTTTCGTAAGAAACAAAACGAGTAATCTTTTGGGAAAAATTTCTGGCATAAGAACTGCTCTATTTCTGATCCAAATAAACATATTAGAATATCAGTGGGACGGAGGCTACAGTCGGACGTAACCGACAGTAGAAGACCCTTTACTTTACTACTACTACTACTACTAGTATATATAGTATGTACTATACTACTATAGTATGTACACACAAACACAATCAGAGGCACACACACTAAGCTACCGGCATATGCAAGGCACACCATCCCCCCTCTGCCTAGTGCGGCAAATTGTTAGTTCTATATTTTCGGTGTTTCTTATCCGATCGGAACGAAATTCACAGGGTCAATAGAGAATGTCATAAGCTAGGTACGTACCAAAGTTAATAACTTTAAAGCTGTGGCTGCAGTAGCTTTTTGCGGTTTGCGTGGGAAGGGGGGGAGGTATCCAAAATCTGAAACAAACTCGTGCTGCTCGCGAAATAGGAGAATCTAGATCCCGAATATAGTGTCTCTAGCTCTTATAGTTGCTGAGATCTAGGTGTTCATACAGACGGACAGACAGACGGACGAACGGACATGGCTCTATCGACTCGGCTTGTCGTCCTGATCAAGAATATATATACTTTATGGGGCGTGGCACGCCTCTTTCTGGGTGTTACATACATTTCCTCTTTGCACTAAGTTAATAGACCCTTTTTACTTTTTTAAAGTAAAGAGTCTAAAAACTCCTACCCACCACTGAAGGCCGCCTGTTCCTGGAACATTTCCTGCAACTCGGCATCGTTGAGCAGCGTCGCAATTTGTTTGTACAACTGCTTAATGTCCCGAATCTCGCCCAGTCGTTCCTTAAACTGCTGACCACGTCGGGGTATATGCGGATCTCCCACCCACGGATGCTTCACGTAATTGGGCCAAAAGAGTCGCGTCAGGGAATCGCACAGCTGCATCCAGGCATCCACGGTGTCCATGCACTGGCCCATCAGATTGTTCACATGGTAGGAGGCCAGGCTCCAAATGTCCTCGGCCACCAGCTGCATCAGACAAGCCTCCAGCAGCCGATTGCCCATGATGTCCAGCAGATCCGCCATGCGCTGCTGCGGATAGTTGTAGGGCAGACGCCATAGTTCATCCAGATTACTGTGGGCGTGATCCAGAAACTCCTCAATGCGGTTGTTGGAGTTGCCCTCGTTGTCAATGGTACTATCATTGAATTTCATAATTAATATAATTTACATAAGACTTAAAATATAAATTTTAACTACCTAATTTTATGCTCTATTTTCTCCAGCACGCCAATGAAGACTTGCGCTGTCTCACGATCCAGGCGGGAGCTGGACTTTTGCCCCAGTTTCTGCTTCCAATATTTGATTTCGTCCTTGATGCTGGTAATGCCTTCAATAAAAATTATGTTATATGGAGAATTTGGTAAATATCAGTGTGACCAGCTGCAGTTAAGAATGCAAGCTTCGTTTTGAATAATATAATAAATTTGCGGTCTTAAACGCATAAAACACGAAGTCATATTGAACCTAAGCTATATCAAAACAATAAATATTATATAAAAAAAATTATAAATAATATGATAAAAACTATATAATAGATATCAAGATTTTATCGTAAGAATTGAATATATTATTGTATGGCATTAAATATAATTTTATATTTGGTAATATTAATTTTAACAATATTAATCGATTATATCTTTTGACTCATATACCATTCCTCATCGTAAACTTGTTTGACCTATCGATAAATCGTGCGATCTTATTGCACTTACCGCTCTGTGGCAACCCTAGAGTAGAGCCCAAGGAAACATGCAAGTTCTCGAGCAGGCCGCTGAGCTCTGGACTGTACTCGGTGCGCTTGAGGGGAGAGGACAAAAGTACGGGGATATTAGTAAGCAGATTACGTATAAAAATATTGAGAAACAAATTGCATTCGCAGCGCGGCTAATAAAATTGACAAAACGGAATTGCAAAAGGAATTGAATTATGTGCAAATGCGATTAACATGCTGCTGGTAATACGACTGCAACAGGCGCCTGCAGAGCAAACAGCAAAATAACTTAAGCCGAGTTGGAATTACAGCAAGGCAGGAGAGTGGAAACTACGAATACAGGCGGTATGCATATAAGAATAAAAATACATACACAAGACTGAATGTGAATACGAATGAGAATGCGAATGTGAATGCGATTGTGAATGTGAATGGGAATGGAAACTATGGCAGAAACTTACCCTGGCCGCTGTGGCATGGGGCGAAAAGACACGTGAAACGGAATTGTAAATGGATTTAACCAAGCCACCCTCCAGTGTTAATATGCCCAACAGTGGTTCGCCAGCACCACCACCTGCACCACCTGCACCACTAGCAGCAGCTGCAGTTCCCTGTCCCACCTGCGGCACCTTGTAGAAGAGCAAACAGACTTCATCGTTGGGTATGCGATGCTGAAATTTGATTTTGCCATCGGATTTATTATGCACAGCCGAGATAACCGTGTGCTCCTCCTGTTCGAGAAATTCCAATATAGTCGCTGTTTGCTCATCCAGCTCCGTGCCAGGAATGCGCGCTCCGAAATACTCAACTAGAGATAAATAAGTTGCAGTCGAATTATCATTTTACATATATGGAAAGAAAACCTCCCGTTTCTTAGACGCTGTTTCTTAAAAAATTGCAAAAGGGTATATTTAGTTAGTGCTACTGAGAAATGCGTGTATCACCCAGAAGTAGGCGTGGTTCACCCCACAAAATGTATATATTTCTAAACTGTATTAACTACATCTCCTAAACTATAAGACTTGACTTATGTCATTCCCCTTCGATGCAGTGAATTTCATTACGAAAAAATAGCAAAGATATGCAACAAACAATTTTCTCGACTGTTGAAACTCAAAGTACAGGGTCTGCTACTTTCGGTTACGCCCGACTGAGCTGTCATGTGTTTACTGTTTATAATTTTAACTACTTATATATTACCATTCGTTATTCATTATAAGCTGTACCCGATGTGTGGATTATAAATTTACTATGCTGAGTCATGCTCTAAAATCTATGAATAAATAAGTTGCAGTCAAATTAACATTTTGCATAGCAGAGAAATAAAACTATGATTTCCTATAATTTAATTTTTATGTATTTATGCAGGTTATTTATAATTTTCCTTACCCGATGTGTTGATTATAAATTTAGTACGCTGAGTCATTCTATCTGCAGTTTATTGCTGGGAAAAACTTGTGCGCTCCACTTGCTGCACTTTCAGTTTTAACTAAAGACTCTTTCACTTTTTCCTCAAGCCTTTGCCGCAACGAAAACTATTTTGTTGTCGATTGTGGGTTGTCCTGGGCAACGGTTCCCCCGTTGCTAGGGATTCAAAGTTGTGGGTTTCCATGTCCATGCGGCGGGCATGTTTTTGCCCCATGTTTTTGTTTGTTTATTTGCACCTGTTGTTGTTCCTTTTAGTTTTTTCTGTTTTGCTTTCTCCCATACACGTGTTTCACGTTACTCAGGTGGAGTGGAGGGCAAACACTGCTGTTGTTATACACTTTTCATGCATCTGGCAACATTACCTCAATCTTGTCGCAGCGCCTGCTAATGAAACTGAGCATCGGACTCAATCTCTCTGGCACTAAAAATGCCTCGGCAGGTTTATATCATTTGAATGTCCATTAATTAAATTGTACGGGCGTGCCAAGATAGTACACGGCATAACCAGAACTTTACGACTTTGTCCGAGCTGTAAACACAAACTAACACGGCTCAATATTGACAGGCAGGGTAGAGGCAAAAGTAAGCATACGCTTAGATGGAAGTACTTCAATCAGCTGCATTTTTTTGCTGCCTGCCTTTGAGGATGTTCAACAAGCAGCAGCTGGAGTTTTCTTAACAAACAAAAACAAAGACTAAAAAATCTTTAAAATTAAAGAAAGGTTGAAGGTGTTTTTTAAATATGATAAAAAATTACAATAATTTTGGTTTCTATATTTTCTTTCACGTTAATTTTCAAAAACAAAATTAAAATAACAGCTTTGTATAATTATTTCATTATTTATAGAATAAATATTTTATGGTTTTTTCTCTTAGTAATTTAGTTGCTTTAGTTAAATAAAAACAATATTTACTTAAATTTATATATACATAAATTGCTTGAACATCTACTTGATTGTAATCAAACATTTTCGGCTCTCACGGGAATTTAACTAAGCTGCTGCCAAAAGTTAGAAATGTGTGCTTATTAGAGTCTGCTAACTAAGTTATGCTAACTTTATGAAAATCGCATAGCAGTAAGTCAGGCCGAAAGGTATTAGGCAACTCAACGGCGAATTTAATACAGAGAATGCAGATTAGAATCCTCTACAGTTGCCTATGCCAATGCCAAAGTCGGTCTTTCTGCGCTTATCCTGTCTGCACATCTGTTCGATGCAAATACCAACAAAATGGTTGCCCAACTTCCGCCTAGATCTGCAGTCATTTCCGTTCTCCCATAAGCTGCATTGGTTTTGATTATTTTTTGCGCTTCCTTACTGTTATTATGTTTTAGTTGCTGTGTTTATGACAGCCTTTAAACGGCATTAGTTTTGCTACCCTTTAGCCATTTCACTAAATTAACTGCCTTACGGCTCAATCGTGTTTAACCATTGCAAAAAACTGGGTTTCACTAACGAAAAATTCGTTATTTTTGTAACACTAGCCAACAAAAAAAAAACCGTTTGCGTTCATACACAAAGCGTTGGCGCCATCAAAGCTGTGCAGAGTTTTTATTAACAGAGCCAAAAAAAAATTAGAAATCGAAAGCGTAGGGGCAATTCCAGCTAACGATTTCAATTTAAATATGCCAAAATATAAATTAAGGAAATTTACAAAATTTAGAAAAGTAAAAAATTGAAAGTGTTAAAAATAGTGTATAGAAATTTTAAATAGATTTTAACAACTGTCTTGAACTACGGGATAATTTTCAATATTATTGTTTAATTACTCCCTTTCAGTATAAATTAAAAACAATTAAATTTTTTCCAGCATTAATTTAATTCCAGACCTAAAATATTTGACACAATTAGACTTTCATTAAATAACTGAATTTTTTCATTTAATTTCTTGAAAGCTAGATTTTCGGAATAATATGTATTTGAAACCGTCTTTCTAACGTCCAAAATTGCAACTAACGGCACTGCGGCAACACTGGGAAAAAGGAAATGGAAACGCTGCTGTGAAAACTTTGCAATTGACACATTTTGTTGCCTGCTTTGTGGCGCTGTGGGAGACCTTGGGGAAATCATTGGGGGGCAGCGTTAACCAAGTTAAATATTATTTCTGCTCTATCGTTAGAGGCTAATTTAAGACTTGATTTAAATCAAGCATGACATAAACACCGCAATTTGGCTCATAATACGCATAAATAAAAGGCTATGCATGATAAACGCCCCAAAACTAGGCACTAAATATGCATATACTAAATTTAATCCATGTATATTTGTGCTTGTGGACATCGTGTCATTTCTTGCTGTTACACTAATAGACCATTCTTCCATATGACGATTTATTTGTTTATGTGCTTTTTACGGCTCAGAGAGAGAGAGAGACTAAGAAAGGAAGACTGTGGCTTTTGCCAGTGTGGCCAGCTACAAAACTGACACAAGATTCTGACGATTTCGATAATATTTTATGTGGTCTTCGACTGCTTTTTGCCATCGATTGCTCTCTCTCCTTCCCTATTCTTTCCATGGCTGCTAGCAGCGTTTTTATTGCCGGCGATTACAAGCCAGTTGCAGATGCGAGTGGAGACAAAAAATCCAGTGGCAAAGACAATGCCAGGCAGCTTAGCAATCGTTAGGCTTCTATCAACTAGGCACAGTTTTAGTGTTGCCCCAAGAATTTATGGTTTATGGCATTTTGTTGGTTTTGTCAAATTACATCTCCTTCTTGCTCTTCTGCTTCTTTTGCTCCTCGACTTCCATCGCTTCCAGCTTTAGTTGTTAGGGCCAACCTTTTGTGTCTAAGTGTGTATTCAAGCGTATAAATTGTCAACACATATTACATACAGGCATCTATACATATATACATCTCTGTAGGGTATGTATGTGCGTCTTCCTGGTCACATTTTACATGGGAATTGCTCTTTGATGGCTGCTTCTTTGTTTATTTGTTTACTTTTTTGCACTCGTAAAAACATATCAATGTGTAAATTTGTATCCTGCTGCAGCAAGACCACAGAAAGCAATAACAATCATACCATAAAGCCGAAATTATATCGCACATTATGATTGCCATTGCCCAAAAATAAAATGATGCTCGTAAATATCAATAAATTGTACATACAAATTGAAAATAATATGGTGTCCATGTGGCAGTATTGGTAGGTTAATTTAAATTGTTGTCAGTAGAAGGTACTTACATTTTGATAAAGTCCACGACTGATTGAGATTAAAATAAAAAAATAATTCTAAAATATTTATCTCGTATCCCAAAAAAATGCTAATAGCATGGAGGATGAAATTTTTCCACAAACTAGTTGGTAAGAAATATTATTTAAAATTTTTACTCACAAGTTAAACTAAAATACAATAATACAATTGTTTAAAAATTCAACAAGCTTTCTGCAAATCTGTACAAACTGTTTTCGATTATACAGCATAAAATATTCACAAGTTTTGCTCCTTCACTGTATATATTTTTAGCTACGTCAATGTTTATGCAGTCCTTGAAAGCATCAACAAAAGAAAATATTTATATACCGAGGCATTAAACCAACACCTGCTTAATATTGCGCCAACAACTCCACATGTGTAAGTACATGTATGTGAGCTTAAACAAAGTTGAATGGCATTTTTTTTTATAATGCTGTTTGCATAACTTTCGAGAACTTTAAGAATATTGAGCGGCAGAGTTGCATATTTGTTCGGCAGACACGTGCCATAAAATATATGCAGGCGCATATTAATAGGAGTTGCAACAATTCATCGTTAAGCCGTGGCCTTTAATCAAGCAAACACACACAGTCAAAGACAATCGACCCACAGATGCGTGGCACTATGGGCAAAAATACTGCATTTTCTGTAATTAAAACATTTTTAAAATGCGTTAAAATTACTTTATTTTATAAACCCAAGCAAGAAATAAAATAAAATTTGCTTTGTTCTTGGGTTATTAATTAATGCAACAAAATGTGTTATTTTTGCCCATAGTGCGTGGAATGTGCTGCTTCGCTTGCTCTCTTCCCTTCTCTCGTTCACTTCACACACACACACAGAGGCGCAACAACATAATCATTTCCGTTGCATACTTACGGGCGCCTTGATGCATTGTTGATGCATTTGTGCGATTTGCAAGCAATAAATTTCGAGTTTCAATGCAGTGCAGGCGGAATTTGACATTTACTAATTGCAGCATTATGCAACACGGACAGAAAGGGACAGAAACAGACAGCAGCCGCTGTAGCTGCTACTTTAAAAGGCAAATAGTGCTAAAATTGAAACGCTATTCTAATCAATTTGCATGGCAAAAGGTGATGTTTAACCCAATCATCATCATCATGCTCATCATCATCGTCATCGTCATCGTCAACGTCGTCAAGAGTTGTAATTAATCAAGCTCTGCTGGCGTTATTCTTGTATTTGTATTTGTATTTGTATGCAGTGTGTTTGTTATTGTTGTGCTGCCATGGAGCGTATCACTTTCGTAAATTGAAGTTACCTTTTTTATGCATTGCATAGTTTCTGTTGTTGCTGTTGTTGCTGTTGTTGCTGTTGTTGGCGTTGCTTCAAGGGGAAAGTCATGCATATTCATTGTTTACTTAGTCAAACCAACAAGCCAACGAGCACAACGAGCACCCACAGCAGTAACAACAGTAAACAAAACAACAATTTCACCTGATTTCTTTTCAAAACTGCAGGTGTCATTCCCTACTCCAACTGCCACTCTTTCCCGCCTCTCTTGTCCCCCAAGCACTTGGCTTACTTGCATATGCAGTTACAACGATTGTGGTATATTTAGCCATGTTCTTCCATACGTTTGCAGTTGGGTAATTGGTTTCAATTAACCAACCAGCAGCGCCCATTGACTAGGAGACAGCATAAATTCGGCTTCAACTTTCCTCTGTCTGTTTATCAAATTTGCCTGGCAATTTTTATACCCTGTGCCCATTTGAAAAATGGGAAAAACAGGGTTAATAACTTTGTGCGAATGTATGTAACAGGCAGAAGGAGGCGTGGCAGACCCCACAAACTATATATATTCTTGATCAGGGAGACGAGCTGAGTCGATTTAGCCCTGTCTGTCTGTCTGTCTGTCTGTCTGTCTGTCTGTCTGTCCGTCTGGATGAACGCTGAGATTTTGGAAACTACAAAAGCTAGAGCAGCCGTGTTGGTTGCTATCGGTAGATGTATTCAATACGCAGATCAAGTTTATTTCAAATCGTTGATGCCACGCCCCCTTCACGCCCAAAAATCAATAAAACTCACACAACCTCGTGTTTTTTAACATAAAATGTTGAATAACAAGCGTAATATTAAACATAGAAGGTTGTTATTTGGAACATAAGCTCTCTTGTGCTATATTTAACTATCCTGAAAAGCGCATTGAAATCGGTTAAGAAACACAGGAGATATAAGCATCACAATAGTTGAACTTAAAAGTTCAGAAACAAGCGTAATATTAATCATAGAATGTTGTTATTGTTGTATATATATTCTTTTATATTATATTTAACTGTCCTGAAAAGCGCATTGAAATCGGTTAATAAACAAAGGAGATATAAGCGCCGTAATTCTGCATGCGCACGCCTCAGCTCAGCCGCCTTACGCTTGAAAATAGTGTGCGAGCGAGATGGCGATACCAAGCAAGTTGCTGGGCGATTGAGCGATTGTGAAAACATTTGAATATACAAAGTTAAATAGCAAGCGTAATATTAAACATAGAAGGTTGTTAATTGGAACCTAAACTCTCTTCTATTATATTTAACTATCCTGCAAAGCGCATTAAAATCAGTTAATAAACACAAAAGATATAAACAATGTTGCACGCCACGCTTGCCCTGTGACAGTGCGTCCATTAATTGTTGTACTTTTGTCTATAAATAAATTAAAATATATTTAAGATATTTTAAATTATGCTGTTTGTGCGAGCGCGCAGCGCGAGCTGCGGCACAGGGTATAAGACAGTCGGGCTTGCCCGACTGTCAGGTCGAGCGCGCAGAGCGCGCGAGATTTTTGCTTTTTGTTTTCATCAGACGAAGAGATTTGCATTTCAAATAGTTGCCAGTCAAAATGGTAGAGTTGATTTAACTCTTAGCAAATTGAGCCTAAATGCATACAGATGCTGCTGCTACTCGGGGCTGTATTTTGACTTTTGGCAATAATTGTTGTGGCCAGCTTTTTGCAGTTTATTTGCATTGCTTCCAATAACGTTTTGTCCAGGCAAGTCAATAACGTATCCTTGTGGTTTTTCTTCAGCAGTTTGCATAGCCAAAATTATTGGCAAAATAAATACAAAGCCAATTAAAATATTGTATTTTAGCACAGAGAGAAAATTCAGTTATAAACTTAAAATAATTTTATTTCAATTTCTGAGCGTGTGTTTTTTATATATTTTTTCTCTTTTGCCTTCTCAACCCCGACATTTCTATTTTCGAGAAGATAGCAAGTTCGAAATTCATACTTTCTTTCCTTTTTTTGCTGTAAACTATCAAATGACTACCATATAATTTTGGCACATTTAAATGGCAGCTCCTTGAAGTTTCACTTAGCAGCAAACTTTGAGCTGTTTTGTAGCTAGTTAGCAGAGAGCCGGAAAGGCGCAATTCATTCAAACTCATGCCACATGCAAATGACTAATTAAACATAATTAGCAACTATTAACGAGCACGCAATTCCCAGCAGCTTCTGTCCCATTCCAAACTTCCCGTACTCCCCGTACACCCCGGAGCAAGTGCAAAGTGTAACTATGACACACACTTGGTCAGTGCTGGACAGCCAGCAAATGGGACAACAAAATCAAAGCAAATCAACAAGCAGGCAGGGTGAGCAGTGGGCGGAGAGGGAGGAGACCATTCACACACAGTGGACCCTAATAAGTCAACTGCAATGCATAAATTTGGGCATTTGTGTTGAGAAAGCTAAAGGAGTTGAAGGCTGGGAGGTTGATGGAGCTGTAGTGAAGGGCAGCAGCACGTGCTGGCCAAGTGTTTGCGCTTGTGACTTGGCCAAAATACACGTACACGGATGGGTGGGGGGTAGAAACGTATTGGAGTATTGGTCGAGGCGTTGCTTGATTGACAATGTGGTCGGCCCTGGTCAGCACTGATGCCTTCTGTCAACTGCCCACTTTGTCTTTGCCTCCTGGGGGCCAAATTTGGCAATACAACAAACGCTTTAACCTTTGGCAGGCCGCACACATTTCAATTGTTGTACAAAATTTGTTGCACAGCAGTTAAATATATATATATGTATATGAGTTTGGGTGAGTACACAGAGAGAAAATATCATGGATGCCGTGTTCCAACTTGATATCTTACTAAGAACGTTGGCCAGCGGGAGTATGGCCAACGAGAGTACGGTCAGCAAGAGTTCGGCCAACGAGAGTTCGATCAGCGAAAGTTCGGCCAATGAAAGTTGGTCCATCAAGAGGTAGGCAATAAGAGTTGGGTATGGTGAGAGTGCGCCCAGCGGGAGTTCGGCCAACGATAGTTAAGTCAACGAGAGCTGGGCAAGGCGAGAGTTCGGCCAGCCAGAGATCGACCAGTGAGTGTTCGGACAGCGAGAGTTCAGCCAGCCACAGTTGAACAAGCGAGAGTTCGGCCCACGGCACTTGTACCAACAAGAGTTAGGCAAAGAGAGTTACGCAAGAGAGAGTTCACACTGCACATTGCCAAAAACGGGAATTTGCCTCCGGCCAAGAGCTGCGAAATTATAATAAATAAGCAATACCTTTTACAATAACAAGCCTACTTGCCACTGAAGCATCCACCACATGTCTTAATCATACGACTGCACACACTGCACTGTAATCAACAGCACTACAGCAGCAGTATTTATAGCGCTTGCAGGCTCCGTTGTCGCTATCGCTATCTCTCACAAAAGAGCGCAACAGAATCCCACTTACGAGTCCGCTGCTGTGGTAAGCGAGAAAGTCTCCCGCTACAGCGCTTGGTCGCTCTCCTATTGGCTCGCTCTTGCTGGCTTTCTAAGCAAGCGTATTGTGGGAGCGTGAGTGCCTGTATATAATTAAGTGCAGATATTTAAAATATAGGAAACAAGGTGTTCTACAATCAGGCACCTCCGACTGATCGGCTTTGCCACTTCCGGTATATACTAAAATTTTCTCTGCTTTCAACTTGCTAATATTTTATTTGAAATACTAAATATAAAAACTTCCTACTATAATTTTTTGTGAATATTGCAAATTGTTAAGCTCAATTTTACAACGCCAGTTTTTGCGCTGTGTATGTGTATCAATGGATTCCTTGGGTTAGCCGACATTAAAATTTATTTGGGCTTTGGGGTGGAGGCATTTGCTGTATAATAAATGACAGCTCTCTCGCATTCTGCCTCTCTCTCTCTCTCTCTCTCTCTCCCTCTCTCGCTGCGGGTTTAAATGTCTTGCTCCAGCTGCCGGGGCATCATTTGCTGATGCTTTGATTTTCACACTTTGTCGTCATCATTCAGACATGCGATGCTGCAGAGTTCTAGAGTTCTGCTGATTTTTAGATAGCCTTACAGCCATTTCTATGCAAATGCAGAGCCAAGAGAGAGCGAGGGCGATAACTTGTTAACAGTCTCGTGCTTTAATGGCTGTCAATTAAAACAAATGGCCAACTGTTGTATTATTTATTTGTGGATTTGCCCAAAAATAATAATTTCCTGTTTGACTTAAGCGCTTATCAATTACGGCAAGTCTCTAATCTTGGGTCATTCCTTGTGCTCGTAATCCCTTTAAAATGGCACAAACAAGCGGATATTAATATCATCAACAATTTACACACATTCACATACATACATAAGTACATATGTACATCGCACATTGTACATACAATTATTTCTATTGAAAATTCAATTTAAGTTTGTCAAGCTGGCAGGTAAGGTGGTTTAGGCTGGGCCAATGCCAGGCAACCAAATAAAATGTCAGCCAAAAAACTCATATGAAATTCAAAGCATATTTTAATATGCAAGCAATAAATTTACACATGTATTTTGCAGTTGGAAATATGAGTTTACGACATAAGCGTATTAGGACATAAATGCTGTAAAATTGGAGCGCATGTCAAATGTTTCTTTGTGCGCAATTTACGCAGAAAATTATATAAACAAAATTAAAGCAAAATGCTTTAAGTCAAGGCCACAAAAAGAAGGCTTAAAGTTTATTGAAAATTATGTTATTCAAGAGACTCAAATAGATATTTATTTAGATATTTGGTAATTTAAATCAGGCTATTTTTGGCTACTCTCTAACAACTACAGTTTATAACACAATGTCAGATTTCGTTTGGGATTCGTGAGCAAATGGCTCACACTCAATGCAAGTTGGTGCTTAATTAACTGTCCTAATGAAAAACCGTGTTTTTCATTTATTTTCTTTTAATGCCGACGCCTTGGGATGCGCTGGAAAGGCAGAGAGCGTAAAAGGGGTAAATTGCCTGTTTTTTGGCGCTGGCAGAACAATTAAGTTAACATTTAAGCCAAGTAAGGGACTGAGCAGAGACAGAGCGTGAAAAGCAGAGCAGAGTAGAGAGCACATGGAGTTAAGAGTTGCCCCCCTTTGGCTGTGCATAAATCAATGGCAACAACATTATTGTAAATGTACAAAAAAAAAGGAACATGAATGGACCTGGCAAAAAAGGTCAAATGCTTAATTTTCTTTCGGGGCCGAGCACTGCAATAATAAACAAGAAAGTGTGAAATAAAGCGAAATGGACATAAAAATTTGTTTGTCCAGCGACAGTTGAAAGAGGAAAAGCAGGAAAAGCGGAGAACTGCAGACACAGCAATAAAAACGGCAAATGCTTTTAATTTGAAATGCTGCGACTGTGGGAGCAAAGTAGAATCAGCAGAGCTCAGGAGCTGGCTCAGGCTGAGGCTCAGATCCAAATCCTATATCAGATCCAGGTCCAGTTCCAATGCTGCTCGCTCCTTCTATATATATTTAAAGTGATTTTTCCATGGGTTCGAGTGCCACACTTATAACGCTTGTGTGGATTATAAATCCCACTGGCACAATAAACTGCTTTATTTGCAAAAGTTTTGTTTGCATGAAAGGGCACACAGCAAAAGAACTGAAATAAAAAATAATCAAAAACAACGACGGAGAGAAAATAGAAATCACACAACAAAAAACCGAATAATTGCATTTGTTTTGCTTGTTGAAAATTTTAACGATGTTGTGAAAAGTATTTTAAATAAACATTCAGCTTAAAGAGCAAGGCTATTAATAATAATACGCAGAGATTAGTAGGTTATGAGGTTTGTGAATTATAAGCGAAAACAATTAAAGCGCAAGTTTTAGGACTAGAATTTGGAAATACTTTAAAGTGGGAATTTCTGGTTGAATTTAGAGGAAATACTTTAGATGATAATATAGTTATTAGGCGATTTATTTTAATTTTATTTAACACAAAATCTTAAATAATTTTTTTTAACATTTATTGCATTTATTATTCACATTTTCTAAACTGCAAAAAATCTTTAAAAATTAGTTATTGCTGTTTTCTTCAAGTGTAATTATAAAAGTTGACATTTTGACATTTCAGCTCATTAATGAATTATTCTTAGTGCCTCTGGCCCACTTCTGTGATACTGACAAATAATAAATGTAAGTGTGGCCAACATTTTATTTTAAAAGTTTGCCAAACTAGCAGCATGAATAAGAACAAGTTTGTTTTAACCGAAGACATATAAAATGCATTTGGCTTAAATTATGCATTAACGTAAGCAGCTATAGTTTTGGCCAAAAAACTTTACAGTAAAATGCCAAATAAAATGTCCTTCAAAATATATTTTAAGTAACTCGAACCTTACATCAGGTGTAAAGTGAAATGTGCATCTTCGAAAGCTTGTATGCTGTCAGCTATATCTGCAAGCAAAGAGCAGATATAAACAATATGCAGTTTCGTGTATTCCATGCGATTTCTCACTCGCAGCATTTATAGCTACTATAATGGCCTTGCTGTCGTTCGAAATGCCAAATCCAAATCTATGCAGGACATCAAATACTAAGCCATTAGAGCAACTCACTCACTCATCGACACTTGGCTGAATAACCGACTGACTAACTGACTGACTGACTGACTGTGCCCTGAGCCTGCATAAAACCTGAAGCTCAACACTCGCCCGTGGCGGATAAGGCATAAAAAATCAGAAAGGGCGGAGCCAATCAGTCGGATGCGCCCGACTGTAAATACCCTATATTTTAAATATAATTTAAAAACAAATATTTTTGTCCACATATATTTATAGACATACTTTATTTTAACCCTCAATTGAAGATTTATAGTCAATATAAAAGTATATAGTAATGATTAAGATAAGCAAAACTTTGATGCATCATATCTCTCATAAATGTGTACCGATTTTAGTGCGATTTACGGAAGTTGTAAATATTAATAATCTCTACCAACTAACATACTAACGACTGAAATCAAGTTATCAATCTACCAAATTATTCTATTTATTTTCATATTGAGAGAAAGGGGCGTGGCATCTAACATTTGAAATAAACTTCATCTAAGTACGGTCTACAACTTTCTAAATTCTAAAATCAGCTGTTTTATCTCTTATAGTTTTCGAGATCTCTGCATTCATAAAGACAGACTAGTAGACCTAGCTATATATACTTTATGGGTCGAACAAAGCTATTAACTCTGTTCTTATCCATTTCATGAGTACAGGGTATCAAAATATTATGTCAATAGATAAAAGTCAAAGTGAGCAGGACAGACAATGATGGCAAACATTGAGCAAATGTTGTCGCGTGTTCAATTGTGCAGCCTCCGCCAGTCAGCATTCAAAACAAGCGTTTATACGACCATCCATCCATCCATTCATCCATCTATCCATCCAGCAGCAGCAGCAGCAGCAGCAGCAGCAGCATTGACAGTGTTTATTTTATTGATGTCGCTGGCAACTGTGCAATTGGAGGCTGCCACGACAGAGTCATCATGGCGAGCAGGCAGAACTCAAGCCAAATGTGGCGTTTCGCACTCGCTTTGGCATTGTTGTTTTACGATCTAGCGAAGCGGCTGTAATTGTGCATTCACATTCAGAGACACATTCAGACACATTCAGCGACATAACCACAGCCAGAGCCACAATCACATTGCGAGTGACAGCAGCAGTTGGAATCCCATAATATCGCTGACTTTCTAACCCACGGCTGATGTCGCCCGAGGCTGGCTGCTTAGCAGCGTCATTTGCAAGTGATTTATGGGGCTTTATGGGATAGGGAATAGCACGAGAATAGGCTACAGGGCCCAGGCTCTGGAATCAATGACATTTTTCCCATTTGCTGCACTGTTTCAACGCTTGATTAGCAGCCATGATTGAACGGTTATGGGCAAATTGAAAGTTATTTTTAGCTGTTGATAGACAGATAAACTGCTCCACAGAGAGGCATAAAATTTGCAGTTAAATTTACAGATATTATGTTCTAGAAAGGAGAAAAATTAAGCATGCATATTTTTAGTATTTCAATAGAAACTAGATAATTTTCAGTAAATTATTAGTTTCATAAAAATATGAAGTCTAGATTACAGAAAAATCCTTAATCAAAACAAGAAATCAATAAAAATATATTAATAATATTTTATTTAGTGTAAATATTAGAATATAAATTGAAATCTTGGCAAATATATTAAATAATTTAATAAAAACTTGATAAAATTCTGTAAGTTATTATACTCTGTACCCATTGAAAAATGGGAAATACAGGGTTATTTTTATAATAAATGATAAATTGCTGTAAAAAATTTAAACTTAAATTTAATGTTATATTGCCGAGCTAAGCGCACCTATTAAATTTAAGTATACATTAAGTTAATAGAAAGAAATCTTAAAATACTGACGCCTCAATCAATCTGTTTATTGTCAAATTTATAGTTCTACATTCATTCTATTGTTAGCTACATTAAAACTGAACCTTTCAACACTTCAAATGCGCAATTCCTAGACAATTTAAGCTGACAATGGCAAAGCCAACATTTCGGCAAATTTTTCACAATTTCTTGAGTAGTGCAACTCAAACATTGTGCTCGTATTCAATTCTCTCAACTGTTGCAATCTATTATAATCTAACTGCTGCTGCCAGTTACATACGGTGGCATTCATTCAGCAAACACACCACGCCATACATCATTTGTGTAAACCCACAAAATAACCAGAGACACTCACACACAATCTAAACAAATGACAGCTACAAAATATATATTATGGATATAAATATTTTCAAAACCAACACATGCAATCTACTGCAATTTTCACATCGCACCAACACCAGCAGCAGCAGGACAGTTCAGAAAAAGGTCAAAACTAACCTCGAACATACACCAACGACATCCCAGTTCTAAGCCAAAAACTAAACCAAAGCAGCTGTCAGCACAAACAGTTGCAGACAGACATAAAGATTAGACTCGTAGTGCGAGTATGTGTCAGGGGGCGTAATACAAACTATAACACATAAGTATAACACAAATAAATAAAACATACAGACGTACAAGTGCTTATTTGGGTTTAAAACGATGGTACTCTAACTAAAAGTGCTATGATTAAATCAATAGAGCCGACATTTTATAAAGATTTTACTCTATATTAAAATATAAAATAAGGAAAAAGGTTTTAAATTCAGTAAAATAAGCAGATGGGTTTGATGATGATCACAGTTAACCTAGATTAAATTTATTCTAAACCACATTTTAATATTAGAATTTTAATTTTTTTAAATTTCCCTGAACGAGTCGTAATATCTTTATATACTTTTTTTTTCCTAAACTCATATCCAAAGCGTATTTAAAGTTCCTCTTTTATTCGTAAATTTTGTGGCTGTTTCCATGCTTAGAAAAACATTTGTTCTTGTTGATATTTTGCACAAGTTTTTTGCGGGTGTTTAGCTGTAAAATTTATTGAGCTGAAACTGCCTCCCAATGGGAATATTATCTATGTTCGTATGTTTGCTTTTATGCTTTTGTTTTTGCAAGTGTTACAGCTCTGACAATTGTAATTTGTATTTAAAAGCTATTTATTTAACAATAAATCCATTTTACTGTGTGATTGCGGCTCACATTACTCGCTTGATCTATTACATTTGCAAACTTTAAATGATAAAGGACACATATTGAGAGCAAAGAAGCTTAGCATCTTTGTGGCTTTTGCTTATACAATTTGACTTCAGGTGTTGATAAATGGTTTCCATTGTCAAATTTCATATCTGTCTGAGAAAGACAGAAATCAGTTAGAGTTCAAGTGAATTTTAAAGCATTCAATCATAGCGCATAAGTCGCAGCATCAACAAGATTTCAAGAGAACTTAAACTGTCAAGTTTGTCCAGCCAGAGGCTACTAGACGAGCCAAAAGTTTAGCATATTTTCAGGCGTGACAGTTGCAGATTTTTTTATTGTCTCGTCTAAAATGCGCTCTAGTTCTAATGCTTAAGAGTATATGGGTTTGATGTAATTTTTGCATTATGCAGAGCTTTATAGGGTATCTTTTAGTCAAGCTCAAATTACACATTTAACTTGGGCATTATTTTTTTTATTTGTTTTTCCTTTGTTTGCCCTCGCTAAACTGCTGGAAAATAGCAAATTTATGTTAATTTTTCCGTTTCGTAGGCATTATTGTAAATGATGAGCACAAAGAGGAAATTAAATGCCATAAAAAGCGAAAGTTGACAAAAGAATTGTCGAGACTCTGTAAATGTTATGCAAAAACAGCTCAAGACCTCACCAAAATTACGAGCAGTATCGTTTCAATTCAGAGCATAATTGATCCCAGGCATCCAAATACCTTCTCGTGAATAAGTAATACAATTTTCCCCCCTGTAGCCAGAAAAACCCTTAGTCAAATCTACTTAACGAACTGGCTTACAAGTCAACCCAAAGCATACATACAGTAGCATTTGCCACATATCGTAATAAGATTTCCACTACATTTTCCTTTCTTTTCAACTATTCGTTGCACACATTTCATTTTACAGAGAGAGAAGGAATTGGTAAAATAGTGAATGACTTGGTCCAGTTTGAAGTTTCTGGTTTTATCTTATTGTGGCCATGCCACATTTCGCCTTGGCTTAAACATCAACACAGAAATTTGATAGATATTCTAGCTGTGAAAATACGACGCATTTACATTTTTTCCTCCTTTTTTCTGTCGATTTTCTTTCGACAGTTTTTTTCTAAAGCATTTTTATGTGGTTCGCTGTGAGTGGTTTGGGAGCAAAGTTTATTGTTTGCTTGGCTGTCGGTCTGTTTATACTTATTTTGACTATCAGCTACTGTTGAATTCGAATTGAATGAAATTGAATAAACTCAGCGATAAGTGGGCGAAAAGGTAGCGAGTGTGTGCACCTCTCTAAAAAATAAAATAAATGCATATAAATTGCAAATATTTGTGCAGTCGGCCAAAAGGTTATGCATAAATGACTCGTTATGCCAAATGTGGTTGAAATGTCTGTGAACTGTGAACTATGAGCTGCAAACTATTAATCAGATTGTGGTTGGCAAACTGTCAGCTATGCGAATTAATCAGATTGTACTAGGGGCCGCCTATCGATTAACTTATCGATTGCATGTCTGTGGTTCATTAAGCAATTAAACTGTTGATGAAATAGCAAATGATTGTTCAACGAATTTATGTCCGTTTAATTAGGGTTTTAATTTAATTTAGTTGTTTGACTTAAATGTATGCTCAATTTAATTTGTATTTTAATTTTCGTTGTCGGATGGTTACAAAAATGAAACTTTATTTATATTATTTTATATATTAATTTAAATTAATGCTCAATTTTAATTTGTATTTTGATTTCCGATAAATTTAAAGCTTGTTTTATTTTATTTAATTTAAATGTATGCTCAATTATTATTTTTATATTTTTTTTTCTGTCGCCTGGTTTAAGTCGACACCAAATAAATAAGTAAATAAATGAAATTTAAGCTGTATGTTCTTGAGTGCTCTGGTCAACTGAAAACTGATTTAAGTCTGGCCACACTCCAAATGTGTTTGCTCATTTCCGGTGACGTATTTTTTCCTGCTGCCTTCCTGTTCCTCTTGGGCAAACACACAATTACCTGAGCGTGCCGGTGTCATGATTTGCATTGCACTTGAATTATTTCCGCTTACGCTGTGTGGCAATGAAAAGGGAAAATTGCAAATGCTAACTGCTAACTGGTAACTGGTAACTGCACACATGCATAATATGGCTACGTGGCGCTCATTTTGTTTGCCTCGAATGCAGTTAGTTTTTTGCGTTATTACGGCCATATCTTCGCTTAGCTGGGGCACGTGCCACCGCGCCTCTTGGGGCACACAATGCCATGCAGATTACCTGCACTCAAACTCAGCTCGAACTCTAATGAGACTGCGAGCATCTTTCGCTGGTAGCTTGCAACGTGCAACGTATCTCTAGGGTGCCTTACACACACACACACACACACACACACACACACACGCATACACAATTGAGTGCACACACACACACACACACACACTCGAAATAGAAGCCATGGCAAGACACACAAAAGCGCATAAAAATGTATGGCGTTGGCCTAAGGCTGAGGGAGCATATCAAGAGTATTGTATATGCTAAATTTATGCGCAATGAAGAGTGAAAAGCAATAAGCTCTGTTAAGTTGTGCATAAAAGGGAAATTGGCATTGACATGGGGCCAAGCCGCAGCTGAAATCTGCTGGTATTTTAAGGGGAAATGAGCAATATGTTTATGTTACATAAATTCCGTTCCATATTATTCTAGGGAATGCTCTAAGATTACATAGAAACAATTATACATGGTTTTTAGACTGAAATATTTGTCTGATATGTTTTAAAAATCTACAAAAATCTCTCTTAGTTGAGAAGGTATAAAGAAGTCAAACACTAAGAAGCTAAAATTCATAATAAATAATCATAATCAGAGAACCTCGATAAACATAAACTGTAATTGAATATGGGAAATTCGGGCCCGACGTCGAGCAATGGGAGATTTTTAATGGAAAAATTTATGGCAGTGGTCAGATAGTACTATTTCGAATAGTGCCAACTATTCTCATCAGTGACCTTAGAAACGAAAAATGTCAAACTTGTCTGTATATGTGAGTAAGTCGTAAGTCGGGTTCGAACCTTGAACCTGTGGTTAGTGAGGCGAATGCCTTAACCAGAACGCCAGTCCTGTCCGAGCCCAGCCGCCGCTTAACTGCATTCATCAAGAGATCTTCATCTGACTATTTCTAAGACTAGCTGTTTACCCCCAAGCTTTTTACCGTCTCCATCTATTGCTCATTTTTGGTGCTTTCATTTTAAACTGTAATCTTATTATCATATATATAAGTTGCAATAAGCCAAAAACAACTCGTATTTTCTTAATTTATTTCTGAAATCAAGTTATTGATTTGAATTATTTTTATAAATAAAATCTATAATTTTGCAATACAAACACCCTGAACAATATTGTATTTTGACAATACGATTTCCAATCATATGCTGCAAAATTCTAAAGACTCTCGACCAAAAATGTAAAGGGTTATTCTCAACAACTTGTCTGATTAGTATTTTGATTTTAGGTAGAGCTGGTTTTTGAGTGTACACAAAAAATAGCCAATTTGCAATTTGCTGAGCATTCGATTTTGCAACCGCAAGCTAATTGGCGGCGAAGCTTCGAACTACGTGTTGCATGGCAATGCATGATAATGCAGTTGACAGCGGTGTGTGGCCTTTAATTAGTTTTGCTGTTTGCAGCTGACCACTCCAGCAACTCGGGCAATCAATGCTCAAAAGTCTCAAACAAGGTTTGCATTGCAATGAGAGCACAATTTGATTGCGGTTCTTTTGATAGCTGACCAAAGACATGGCGAGTCGACTCATTAGCGGCTGCCCGGTGCAGGCTTTAATTAAAATTATTAAAACAAATTTGCAAAAAGTTTGTGTTAGCTGCCCGCCCGCACGCCCACAATGCGCTTAATTAAATTTGCACCACAAAAAAACAAAGTCTGACAAAGACGGCAAAAAGTATGCAACAGAAATTTCGCTCTCTTTGCATTCTCATGCTCAAGGGCAATGCGAGTATGCTTAGTGTTTGTGTGTGTGTGTGTGTGTGTTTGTGTGAGCAACAATAAATAATAATGGCTGCAGTTGAGCGCAGTGAAGCGCAAAGCAAGCAATTTTTAATAAATATATTATTTGCCTTATGCCGAGCCATCTATTTTTGGCCCGGCTCTAATGCTCATATGTTAGTCCCAAAGGGGTCTCCATGTTTTTCAAACATTTTACACAGTTTCATTTCGCTTTTTCGCTGGCAAATTCCGGCTCGTCTTCGCAGACAATGTGCCAGTTTGGCAGCCAAGAGCCTTGACCCAGTAATAAAGCTGCAGACTCAGCCTTGCGGCCATTCAGCCTCAGCATACCAAACAGCAGCGTTGATTAGTAATGCCGGCCTAAGGACTTTAATTGACTTTTGAAAAATAAAAATGGCACAAGCAGCATGGAGGCTGGTGTAAGCGGCTTAAAAGTGTTTTGCCAAATGAAATGGAATGGCAACAGTGCGAGAACTGTAAAGTGGGGGAAAACAGAAATTATCGCAACTCTTTAAGGCATATTAATTAATATCGATATTAAAACCGAAACCTTAACTGTGTGGCATGCGTGTGCGCTTGTAATTAATACGTGAGCCTGCAGATTATTTATCCTTGCATGCATTGACCAACTGGCAGCCAGACAGTCAGTCAGGGCTGAGATATGTTACAGTGTACAGTGAAAACAATTACCTTGTTGCCGGCAGTAGTCACAGCTGCAAGTTGTATTTGTCTGTGCGTAGCGCTCCATGTGGCAATTATAAGTTGTTCGTGTCTGTTAATTAAATGTGTCAAGTGAAGGCATTTAATAAGCTTCAGTTATTTACAAAAGAACGGCCAACACGACGTATGCGCAATACAGAATACAACGCTGGCATTTCAACTACTCGTTCAACTTAAGCTGCTGCTCAATGATTTAACAGACATTAAGTGCATCGCAAAGTCGGTTTTAATAAATTGAACTTTCCGTTTATTCCAAGAAATATATTTTACAGCTCTTGACTTTAAGTATCAATTAATTAAGCCCTGTACTTAAAAATAAATTCATATGGGTCCTTCAAGTTTGTGCAATTTTTTGGTTATGGAAACACAAAGTACAGACCTTGCTTCTCTCGATTACGTTCGACTGTAGCTTTTCTTACTGATTTAATCAGCATTTTTGTCATTGTTTGCCTCATTGCTTCAAGTGTGATATTTCACGCTATTCAAGTGGTCCACAAATATCAAAAGGTAGCGGGCAAAGGGAAACAATGCTAATTACTCGCCAGTTAATGTATGTTAATCAGCTCAAAATTGCGTGTGAAATCAAGGCGTTTAATGGCGCTACGTCGGTTATTACCTGACTGCCAGCATGATGTGCATGATGTACACGTTGCAACTTCCTGTGGGTTCAACTGCTGTGGATTCTACAGCTAGAGCGACATTAATTTGTAAAGTTCCCAGCCCCCGACACGCGGTTTTGTGGCTTACAAGCTCAGCGAGCGAAGCGGAGGGAGGCTAAACAACAAGCAAACAATTTAAAAGTATGTATACACATAAGTATGTATAGCTAAAAACTAAACAAACTGCGTGAAGTTGTTTTTTATCTCTATTTACTGCTGTCAGTCGTGTAAGAGGGTAGCTCCAGAGATTCAATCATATTAGTTACTAACAAAAAATTTTGACGGGGCAGATCAGCCAAAATATAATTTTATGAAACTGTAACACGAAGCGTAGCAGTAATATTTAATGGGATTAAATAAATACACTTGTATAAATGAAATTATAATTTAATATGTGACTATGGTAGAAATAGTAAGCCATACAATAAATAAAATAAAATATTTAAAATATTTATTATAATAATCACACTCGCCACTCCACTTAAGCGCCCTTGACACGTCCTACCCACTTGACCACAGACACTACACTGTGATCAGCAGCACTGCAGCAGCAGTACCATAATGCAGCGGGTAGCCGGCTCGCCTCATAGGCAGCGCTTAGCCGCTCTCCTCTCTGCTCGCTCGCGCTTTCTGGCTCTCCAAGCATACCTCCTGCATTACAAGTAATGCAGCGGGTAGCCGGCTCGCCTCGTAGGCAGCGCTTAGCCGCTCTCCTTGGTGGCTCTCTAAGCATACCTCCTGCATTACAAGTAATGCAGCGGGTAGCCGGCTCGCCTATAAAGAACATATCGACCGCTCTATCTGCACAAATGAAATGCCGGGAACTTAGCGAACAACCCTCGCACTTATGCAGCTGTTGCATTCTAAATATTTTCATGTATGCTGCGAAATTAGTTAAATAAGCATTTACTGTTGTTTTAATGTAAGCGCTTGTTGCTGCTATTGTTGCGTTTTCGTTTTGAATTACTTTTAATGCTTGCCTCCCGCATGCGTCCGCAACTATTAACAAAAAGGTAATTTTCCTGCAAATTGACATAGAAGACAACAAGGTAAAAGTTCTCCCACACACACACACACACACACACACACACACACGTAGAGAGACAGCAGAATTTATGTAAATGGAAATTGCAGTGCATAAGCTCAGCCTCAGCCTTAGCGCCAACGGTGACAACGTTACGTATACGCAATGTGAATGTGCAGCAGAGAAAATGGCGTCTGCCGAAAACCATTTTGCACGTAGTATTAGCGCGTTGCTTTCATTATTTGCGCCATCTTCTGGGGCAACGCCATTATGGGGCAACTGGCAGCAGCCTCATATTACCATCTAGGCTCGATAGGGACCAGGTCTATGTTGGGAGTTCCTTACTTTTGGCGGTTGTTACGGCTGCCGTTGGCACTTTGCCTTTAGTTTTCGGTAGTTTTCTTTATAGGTTTCCACTGCTTGGCGGTGGAAAATTTCAAACAGCCTTTCCCGAATGGTTTGCAATACGCCATTATGTGCGCTAGCTGAAGGCGTTAATTGGTAGGGTTTGTGTCGTGTTAAAATAATTGCTATGCGCATATGCCACTTCATAGGCACTTAGCACTGGGAATAGTCTTTAAATATGTGATAGAATAAACAAAAGCTAAAAACTCTTCAGCTGAAACTTTCCCCGATATGTGCAAACTGCTCAAAGTGAAAGTGTGAAAGTGATTCGAGCAGAAAATGTTGTGCAAACATCAAGGGTTCAAAATGCAGAGCGGAATTTGTGATGCTTAAATCTATGGAAAGTAAACAAACACAGATAGTTTCTGGCAGTTGAAATATTTATTTAAGGAAACAAGTATTTGTAGAAAAATATACATTCTTTTTAGATTGCCGAAAAATGTTTTTAATAATATTTTGATTTTATTTAAATTAAACAAAATTGAAATGCATAGCATGCAGCAGTTGAATAAATCCTAAAAAAAGAATTCAATATTTCTCGGAATTAATTAAAATATTGCAACAATGATTTGTTAAAATAAATTGCAATACAAATAAACAAATAAATGCATTTTTGGTGGTTAGAAAAACATATAAAATATAATGAAATATTGACTTAAAAACATTTTATATAAAAGGTTATGTAATAGTGTTAGCCGGTTAAAATATTTATAGATAAAAATTGTATTTTATTGTAATTATATCTATCTATAGTTTTTTTTCCCCCAATTTTGTATAACTTTTTCTAAGAACTGAATTGCTAAATCTTCTAAATAAACATTTCAGCCAAGCTGTGAAAATTATAGAGAATGTTTGCCTGCTGTAATGCTTTTAATTAAGCATGAAACTTTTGCGCTGTTGTTTTTGGAATTCTTGCAGTCCGACTAACCGCTGCAGCTTAAGAAAAACCAATTAAGTAAATAAGAGCTGCTAATTATCAAGGGAGCAAGAGAGCTGCAAAGGGGCAAGGATCAGGCAAGTGCAGTCTTAATAAGCTGTCTGACCAGCTGGAGTTTCTGCGCTGCGGTTCCCATGCCATATGCAATTTCTATGGCCTGACAACTGTCTGTGAGCGAACGAGCGAGCGAGTATCAAATACTATATACAAGTAAATTGCTTCATTTTCGAATTTCTGTCATAGTCGACGTGCTTTGTGTCTGTGTCCGTCAGATTGTCCCGCTGTCTGGCAGTAGTTTCCTCTCCCATGCTCATATGTTTGGAAATCTATTCGTGCCACGAATTTCATTTTCAACTTGGCAGCTGCAATGTTTGCTCTTGTTGCAGCGACGTGCAACGGCTGCCATGCAACTTATTAAAAATGTCTGCAGCAGCAAGTGGCAAAAAATACAATAAAAAATCACACAAAGAAAAAAACAAACCAGAAAGCGTTGAATGCTGCTAAGAAAATTATTTGCCGCAAAACTTGCAACAACTGAAAGTTGACAATGAGCTGACAACGAGCAGTTTATACTTTACATTGGCAGCTGCCAGACCCATTGTAAATGTTGTGTTCTCTCTTTGATTTTCGACAAGGAAGCAACTTGCGTGTGTGTATGCTAAAGAGTTGTAGCTGCAATTGTCTTGCAGCTTCCTGGAATTTCTACTGCAATGGCTAATTCAGTATGTAATTGCAGCATGTGACAGCTTGATATCATAGGTAATCATAGTTAGTCGTCGTCTCCCCATTGATTTTAGGGATTTATATCTCCAACAACACATAATAAATGGTCAAGTATTAGATATATTTAACCAATTTAACAGTTTAAGAGTTTACACAAATTTAACAATCCCATAAAAGGTGAAAATACTTTAAAAAATATTTTACTGATACTCTTCAAAAATAAATAGTTAAAAATTGATAAGAAAAGCTAAGAAGTCAATCGTAGGCATTTTGAAAATTTGACAACTTTAAAATGATTGCTAAAAATAAAAAATGTTAAATAATTTTAAATTATTATTAAAGTCTGTATTATCGAACGCAAAGCGCGAGATTCTTTAAATAAATTTTTTTAAACCGATAAATGTATAGAATACGAACTTGTACATAAATCAGGCTTTTAGTGTGTACACTTAGAGAAAAACGCACTGCAAAGCTTTATATTTATTGCTGTTTTATGTGTTTATTTAATTTTGTATTTCTATTTGAGATGGAATTGAAAAATTCTGCCTTGTTTGCGATATTTGTCTGTGCGTTTTCTCTTGGCACATGTGATGACAATCGCCATTCACACACATGTCTCTGCGCGTTTGATGCTATCGCCAGCTGAGAACGTGTCTGACGCTCCTTGTGCTTTCTGCGTTCTTCAGTGGAGCAGTCAAGACGCTGCACTTATCTCGTTATGTGCTCTGCTCTGGTCCATGCTGAAGTGCTCTGATATGTTGCCTCGATAGGGCAGGCCGAATGGAAGAGATGAGAATTGGTATACGAGGCAGCTGAGAGCGGGTTTCCAGGTTTCCAACCAGGCTGATCAGTTTCTACGCCCAGGTGTGGCTGGATTTTAATGAACGATAATTATATATAACTGAATAGTGTTGCAACTTTGCATCAAATGACATTTGAACAAGTTATTTATTTACTTAGGCAGCAACTCGTTGTAGTACTTGTTGCGGTTTGTTTATTCAGACTCGGACGTATCAGGCTGCAACTGCACACTACGCTGACAAAGAGTTCTGGAGCAATGGGAGCTGAGTAAAATTCACATTTATATGTCGAGTTGGCAACTCTTTATCTACGCTGTGTAGCGCATCAACAATGGCCAGCAGATAGGACACAACAGCCATGGACCACTGGCAATGGGGAAAAGTGCTCAACAAGCAGCAAAACGCAGCGAGCAGGTGTTCCAACTTATTCATTAAAACAAAAGGAAACAGACGCGCCGACAGCCGACAGACAGCCAACAGACGAGGGCATAATAAGAAGCGAAATAGAAGTCACAGGCAGTGGCAGGGGCAGGAGAGGGGGCAGGGGCAGTGACAGGGGCAGGGGCAGTCAGTCAGAACTTTTGCCAACTGGTTGAGATTGTGGTTTGGGCCACGCAATTGCGGCAATTTCAGCTTGAGAGCACGCCTGGCAGAGGCGCTTAGTGGCACACTGAGAGAAAAATCAGCAGTGTTTGTACTTAAAATACAAATTTTAAATGGACAAAATGAGCTTTTACATAAAAGAAGGTGCATTAAATTCATATTTTTATTAGCGTTTTGAATAGTTAAAATTTAATACATAAATTAAATATATAATACAGATATATGATATAAATTATGTATGGGAAAAAAATAATTAAAGGTGAACAAATTATATTTTTAAATTATGTCTATTTTTATTTTATTTCATAGTGAATTGGCGTGCGCTTAGCGCGAGCTGTTGGTGGCTACAGGGTAAATGTGCAGTTAGTTTCCCGTCGACGTGGTCAAGTGAGATTTTATTATTGAATTTAATAATATCTCTGGAATCATTGCACTTAATTTTATCAGGCTTAAGTCTTTAATAAATCCCATATTTTTCCCTTGATAATTTCGATTCATTAACGATTTTATGCCGTTTTATACTTTAATTCTAAAACATGATTTAATAATTTATGCGTAATTTTTCTCTGTGTAACCGCAGCAGCAGTTGTAGCAGCCTTAGCCTTGGCTCACATCCGCCGCAGTTCATCCTGGCAAAGAGTTGAACGCGCCAAGGGCCAACGCCAATTGAAACCGAATCCGGTTTTTGGGTGTGCGTTAACTTTCCATGCCCGGTAGCGCTGATTGCCAAGACACTGCGACAGAGACAGAGACAGAAGCTGAGACAGAGACAAAGACAGAGAAAGGCAGACACTTGGACAGACAGCGAGACCAATTCATTCAAGAGCAGCTCAAGAGCAGCTGCCTCTACACCGGTTCTGCCCGCTTTGCTTTGCTTTGCTCTGCTTTACTCTCCCTCCCATCCTTCTCTTTCTCCTTGTCTTGTCTACCCAGCTTGTTTTGCATAGCAAATTCGACTCGTCCCGCTGGGCGCTGCCAGTTCGATTTATCAGCAGCAAAGTTATGATCTCCTAAGTGCTGGTGCTTAATGTTCTACTCCGATGCCTGCTCCAATTGGCCGTAATAAATTCCTATACAAGACAGCTCTAATTATGGTTGGTCAGCTGGGTTACTCCCAACTGCGGTTAGGTTTGTTAAAAGCTGTGATCATTTAGAATGCCTGAGGCTAATTAACTGATATTGATTTGCTTCAGTTAAACTGGACTTGATATATGTTAAATTAATAGCCGATTTAAGCTAGGATTAAAGATAAATCTATTTTAAATCTAAACAACACAATTCTGTTTAATGTATAATAATATTTTATAAAATCGGTTAACTTCTGAAATAAAAATCTAAAAAAAATTCATTAAGAACTGGAATAAAATTTTAAAATTAAAAAAACAAAGTTGAAAATTGGTTTAAGTGATTTAACTTTAGCAAATGTTTGTATACATTTAACTTTAGAAAAAAGTACATCTAACAGCAAAGATAGTTTTGGCAAATTCAAATTCCTTTGCTGTAGCCTAGTGTAATTTACATTCAAATTTTCTGCCTCCATAAAACTTTATTTAATTGCCTGCAAGTGCCATTAATACTCATAGAAAACTTACCATTTGATATGATAATCACACTTTAGATTGTATCTGCACTCAACGTGAATAACATAAATAATTCTCTGGCATTTTTGGCCTCCGTTAATTGCTCACAAATTATGAAGATTGTGCCAAAAGAGTTGTAAACCAATACGAAGTACATAAATATTTATGGTTTCACTACTTGCTTCGTTTTTTTTGTTTTTTTTTTTTTAGTTTTTGTTAAGCACAAACGAATATTCTGAGTTATGCAGAAGCCAAAAATAAAACCACAGAATTATGAAGCCAAAAGCAGGCAGTTTCTATGGGACGGAAGTTGGAACCCACAGCAGTTGCTATACAACAACTCTTGGAAGCGTAGTTCGAGTTCAGAAAGAGGCCATAAATATTGTTCATTTGTAAATAAATGGCTAGAAAATAGTAGAAAAAAGTCATCAGTGGAAATGGAAAAACAAAAATGGAAAACGCATAGTGTACAGCATAATAAAACATTGGCCAGTTTGCTCATGTTCATTTCCAGCACTTGGGCTCCTACCATTATTTCCTAGGCAAACATGAATGGGCCAATGGGCCGCCCAGTTTATAGCATAGTCTATAAACTGTTCTTGTTGTTGTAGTTGTAGTTGTTGTTCTTTGTTTGTTTTATTATAGTATCATCTTCCGGTCACTTTGTCATTTCTCCACAACATATTTCAAACGGTTACGTCGAGACAAGTGGCCGTTGCGCGTGTCCAGATCCGACGCTGATTGTGGCCAGGAGGGGGCAGGGGGATCCAAACAACATCAGGAACCAGAACTGGAATTATTAAAAAACTAAATATAAATAAAAAATAAAAAAGAAACTTGCCTCATACAGCGAGCAACTAACGGAAGTGGTATAGACAGAGTCGATTGGGTTTCATGTTTTTTCTCTCTCTCTACTTGTATTTACTTTATTTATTTGTGAGTCAATAAGTAGTTTTTTGTTATCATGTACCTAGAGGTACGCATTCGCTTTATGCGAAAGGAAATTACGAATCTTGATTTACTCCGAAATGGGTATAAATAAATTGTAAATGTAATAAAGCCTCCGTGACACCAATTGCTTAATAAATAAAAATTTGTATGGAGTTTGATTAAATATAGTTTGTTTAAGAAATATATATTTATCAAACTAGTATAAACAATAAGATAAATATTAAATTTTATTTACTCAAAAATTTAATAAATAAAAATACATTTTAATTGTTTATAATTTTGTAATACTAATTACGTTTTCGTTTTAATCATGATTATTATTTTTTACAGCGAATAGTCTAATGAAATTTAAATTTTAATACATGCAAAATTTGACAATTTCTGCGCTACAAAGTATTTAATTTGAATGTGCGTAGTCAATAATGTTATCTATGAACGGTGTGAATTGTATCACGATCGTATAAGAAACAACGAAGATATTCAAGGAACAATTTGCTCTTTTTGTTGTAATTGTGTAATTATGTTCAGTGTAGCGTTTGCACTTGTTTCGTGCTTCATCAGGTCATAATTTCTACGCCAGCCGCAACAACAAGCACACGCATACGCACACACACACACGCACGACAGTATGTCTCTCTCTCTCTCTCTCTCTCTCTCTCTCTCTCTCTCTCTCTCGCACATATTTTACTGTCTCCCTCACACGCTCATTTAGTATGTAAGCCAGTGTAAGCCGAGCGCGCAACGTGCATCATAGCGTGGCACACGCTGGCCCTTGGTCGTCACTCAAAAGCACTTCGATAGCAAGAGCGTGGGAGGAGAGTGAGGGAAAGGTAGGCATAGGAAAGAGAGTGGGAAGATGGAGGGAGGGAGGGAGGGAGGCAGGTAGTGAGGCCTAGGCTAACGCCGACACCCTGCAACCAGAGTTGTCGCCGCTTCACGCTTTGAATATGAATTACACAAAGAGCGCACACGACTTTGATGCGCGGCGTCAGAGACAGAAGCAACGGCAACAGCAGTAGCAGAGAGCAGTACACAGAGAGAAAAAATCATGCAAAAATCATGAGTTTACGTACTTGAATCAAGAATTTCCGCTGTCAAAACTGCAATGAGTCAGAAAAGTTTTGATTCATTTATATATTCATATAATTTTAATATGTTTTAAGATTATAATAAAATACAGATGCTTATTCTTTATTTAAATTTGAAGAAATCAAATTAAAATAAATTTTTTGCACAGTGTAGCAGCAGCCACACAAGCAGCTGCAGTGGCATAAGACGCGATTCGAGTGACGTTGATGCCCATGTCGATATTTGATGCTAATGGCTTGATGAGAATGTGGATGATGATGATGCTGATGCTTCTGATGATGATAACGATGATGATGTCGATGTGGCGACTGCGGCTGATGAAGTTGCTGCTCTTGTTGCATTTTGAACTTTGCGGCATTGACATACAACAAGGTGCAGCAGCAAAGACATGGAACAAGTTGTTTCCGCAGCAACATAATTATCGACTTCAAGCAACATAATTAAGCCCGGTCTTTGCTCGTTGATTGATTGATTAATTGACAAAGGCATGCGCCGTTATATCGCCATGTACGCCATGACTAATGAGAGCATGAATATGAGTGGCAAACGAATACTTCTATAAATTCATTCATTCATTCATTGATTTCGTCTGTGCCTCGGTATGTAGTTCATTGCGTTAGCTATGCAAATGCTGCACTTCCGGCTATATGCTCGCCCAATGCCGCTTAATTATGCATTAATTTCAACTTAAATTTATTGCTGTTGTTGCCATTTTTGGCCCCATTCAGGCAGCTAAAGCCCCCCGTTGGGGCTTTTGTCACCATAAATGCAGCGAGTGTTGTGCAATTATGAAATAATTATGCGCATTGCGCCGAGCTCCATTGTGATTGGGTCAATGTGTCTGCAGTTTGCCAGAAAATAAATTCATTTCATTTAGTTTCTATCGAGGCAGGCCCTTCCATCAATATGACACGCTGGAAATATACATGGCCAGAACATAACAGTTAGCACCCATTTAGGCCACATTCTGCCACAAAATTGTTGTATTTATAAATTGTTTGTTTATCGTTTTTGTTTTGGAATTTTGCAGCTTCAATATGCCTATTATGTTCAATCCCGGTTACATCGGACCCAACCCGCCCTGCTGCGATACGGATTGCACTTGCGCTGACCCCAACCAATGCTGCGATCCACAATGCGGTCCCTGCCCACCACCCGGACCACCCTGTGGTGGCTGTCCACCACCCATAGACAACAAACCCACCACGGCAAAGAAAGCTGAACAGCCCTGTAATAGTAAAACTAATTCATAACTCCACCCAATAGGTTAGGTTAGGTTAGAACGGCTGGTGGAAAACTACTTCCACCCCACTTAGGCCACATGAGGCCCGTTGTGATACCGTGGGCATGATCCTTCCTACTTGGGAGAAGACTAGCGAAACCATCCAGTGGCTTGGATAAATTTAGCAAGTTGTCTGGGCGTTATGCTAGAGAGGTCTGAGATGTCTTTGAGAAAGTACGATCCCAGAAAACGATGTCTGCTCCTGCATAGAGCTGGGCATGTACAAAAGAAGTGTGAGGCAGTTTCTTCCTCATCTTCATCGCCACAGCTTCTGCAGAAGTCGTTGAAGTTAAGACGGAGTCGTGCCGCATGAGAGCCTACTGTCCAGTGTCCAGTGATAGCACGGATTACTTGGGAGCAATTCGTTCTATTCAGACGGCACAGTTCGAAGGATCGCTTCCTACAACGAGTAGGCCAGGTTAGTTTTGATTGAGTACTAGTAGAGGATCTGCAGCTCCATCTGTCGCTGGCTCGTGCCTCGAAATGCGATACAATTTCTAATTTACAGCTAGCCATGGGGATACCTATGCTCTCCTTATCGGAGAGGAGGGTCATTGTAGTGCCCTGTCTTGCTAGCTCATCTGCTATGCAGTTGCCCTCAATGTCCCTGTGTCCTGGGACCCATATGAGGTGAATTTTAAACTGATTGGCCATCTCCTGAAGAGATTTGCGACAGTTCCTAACTACCTTGGAGTTATATGACATCGCTTGTAAAGCCCTGATGGCTGCCTGGCTATCAGAGTATATGCTTACACCTTTCCTGTTGGTGTTTTTACTGGCTATTGTCGTGAGTGCCTCTTGTATAGCAATGACTTCCGCTTGGAAGACACTGCAGTGATCTGGAAGCCTAAAAGAGGTTTTGACATCCAGTGACGAGCAATATACACCGCCACCGACATGTCCTTCTAGTTTGGAGCCGTCCGTGAAGATTTTGATGTCTTCAGTTGGGCCAGGAGAGCCTTGGGTCCACTCTTCTCGGTCTGGAATAAGGCACTTGTAGTGAGAGACCGTGCTGACCGTGGGCGTGCAGTGATCAGTTCCTGTAGGGCAGTGATGGTACTCTAACAGAATTCTAGAGTGACCAAAGCTGAGGTTTGTCCATTGTTTTGCCTCCCTTAATCTTAGGGCTGACAAGGTGGCAGATCTTCGTGCCATTAGGTCTATAGGGAGGACATCAGTAATTGCGTCTAGAGCATCGTTGGGGGTGGTGCTCAGGGCGCCTGTTACTGCCAGTAGGGCAGCTCTCTGTACCTTGCCTAGTTTGCGTTGTAGCGTTTGCTTTGCCAGCGCCGGCCACCAAACTACGGTTCCGTACAGCAGAATTGGCCTGACAATTGCTGTATAAAGCCATTTCACTACATAGGGGGCCATTCCCCATTTTAAGCCGATAGCTTTCCGGCATGTGTATAAGGCTACTGAAGCTTTCCTCACTCTATCGTCGATGTTGAGGTTCCAGTTTAGTTTCCTATCTAGAATCACACCAAGATACTTGGCTGAATCGCCGAATGTAAGAGGTGTGTTATTTATGGTAGGGGGAATGAGTGGGGGAATTTTATATTTCCGCGTGAATAAAACCAATTCGGTTTTTTGTGGGTTGACGCCAAGGCCGCAGCTTGCAGCCCAGGTGGACAACTTATATAGCGTTGCCGTCATCCTCTCGCACAGAGTTTGCGGGTATTTGCCATTAAAGGCAATAACAACATCATCTGCGTAGGCGGTGAGTTTGCAACCTTCAGCTTCCATGGAACATAAAAATTCATTGAGAACTGCGTTCCATAGAAGCGGGGATAGGACACCTCCTTGCGGCGTGCCTCTGCAGACGTATCTGGAGATGGTGGAGTCACCTAAGGAGGCTGTGACTGTCCTTAGTGTGAGCAATTGTCTTACGAGATGTACAATCAGGGGTTCGATCTCCAAATTGGTGAGCGCCGTACTGATTGCTTCTGCTTTTACGTTGTTAAAGGCTCCTTCAATGTCTAAGAAGGCAACGAGTGCAAATTCTTTAAGTCTCAGGGAATTTTCTACATTGGAAACAACCGCGTGCAAAGCTGTTTCCGTGGATCTACCCTTCCTGTAAGCGTGTTGCGCATTCGATATCTTCGATGGCGGACACTTATTGGTGAGGTGAAGATTTAGCAATCTTTCCAGAGTTTTAAGAAGAAAGGAAGAGAGACTGATAGGTCGGTAGTCCGATGCATTGCAGTGGGAGGCTTTCCCTGCCTTTGGAATGAAGGTCACCCTTGACACCAGCCAAGGGCTAGGTATTCGACCACTGGACAGAATCCTGCGGAAGATTTCCTTGAGCCAATTGGTAGATAAAGGGTCACTATTCTGCATCTGTGCAGGGATAATGTTATCGGGACCCGGGGATTTAAAGGGCTTGAAGCTTCTAATGGCCCATTGGATGTTGTGATCAGATAACAGGCCAGGAATCGGGGTGAAGTCGACTCCTGAGGCTTGCAAAGGTGGATGCTCATTCAGAGAACATTCTGGGAAATGAGTGTGGAGAAGGACATCTAGTGATTCTTCACTTGATGTTGTCCAAGTACTGTCCGGTTTACGGATAAAGCCTAGGGTTGTGTTGGTTTTTGAGAGAACCTTCCTTAAGCGGGCTGCATCGGAAGTATTCTCTATATCTGAGCAAAAGGTTTGCCACGATGAACGTTTGGCATGCCTTATCGCCTTTTTGAAGGCTGCCAGACTTGTTTTATAGCTATCCCAAGACCGTTCGTCTCTGAGGGATTTTGCTAAGTTGAAGAGTTTCCTTGACTCGAGACGAAGTTTCGCAACTTCTGGATTCCACCATGGGGGCTTGGACCTCCCCCTAGGACGAGGTGAGGGACATGCCGATTTTAAGGCGGAGTTGCACGCTACAGTGAATCTGTCTATCAAGCTGTCGGTGTATTCAGCAGAGTTCGGGCCAGGAGGGGGTTCTAAGGGCAGAGTATTGAACATGATGTTTTTGTACTTTGCCCAGTTAGCCTTCCTTGCGTTTAGGAGACTTTTCGGTTTCTTAAGTCCTTGTGATATAATTATTTCAATGTATCTATGATCAGAGAAGGAGTGTTCATCCAGTACTCTCCAGCTAGTGAGTTGGTCGTACAAGGGGGATGAGATTAGGGTCAGATCTAATACTTCTCTACGGTTTTTAATGATAAAAGTCGGTTCGCTCCCGATGTTACATATGTTTAACCCAGTGGTTAAGATGTAGTTAAAAAGAGACTCACCCCTTTCGTTGATGTCAGTGCTTCCCCACTGAGTATGATGGGCGTTGGCGTCACACCCGATGATAAGGTGAGTGTTTTCTGCTTCACACTTGCCCGTGAGTTGCCTTAGAAGCTGTGACGGAGGGTCTCCTCGTTGGTCATGGGCCAAGTAGGCTGCGCAAATCCATATAGGCTTGGGGTTCAGCTCCAGGCACATAGTCGTTGTGTCCCCATCGCTGAAATTATGGATTAGGAATGAATCCAGAGTGCTCTTTGCTAATATGCAAGTTCTGGATTTACCTTTTTCTGCGGCTAAAATTAGCTGATACTCTCTCGTCCTCAACCCAGAAACCTTCCCTCCACACAGCCAGGGTTCTTGGATGAGGACAACGTCAACTCCGCCTTGGCTTAGGCGGAGCAAAAGGGCAGCGGATGCTGCTTTGCTGTGATGAAGATTAATCTGTAGGAGCCTTAGGGACATCCTTTAGATTAACCTCCACCACAGTCGTGTCGGCATCCTCGTCCGAGGTGCCATCCAGCAGGTGGTCATGCCTGCCAAGCCACGCAAGGCCTCTTGCGAGATCTGAGGTGTCGGAGGAATAGCCATCAAGCAACTCCTCGTCCTCCTCTTCAGCCATGGGTCCCGGCGCGATTTCCGGCTGAGGATCCTCCAGCTGAGGTTCCATAGGAACTGCCTTGTCCCTAGCCGCATCCCCACGGTACACTCTAAAACTGGCGGTTTTAAAGCCATACCGCAACTTGCCATCATTGGCAGCGAGAGCCTCAACCGTCTTCTCGTCAATGTTGAGGATTACTTGACGGCTGGGTCCATCCGTCTCATACACCTTGAGAATCCTCCAATCGGCGACATTCAATTGTGGGTTACACAATTTGAACAGCCTGATGATCTCAACCGGCGTATCAGGTTTGGCAGAAACCCACACACGAGCACGTGGTCTCCTCGGCACTTCGCACCAGTCAACGGCGACCAGCTGAGCGCCCGGGTAGACCTCCCCTAGTGAGGCCACGCACTTTTTGTAAGCCTCGACAGATGGCTTATCGTCGCAGGCAATGACTTTGATGTCACCTTGATGCCATCCTGCATCAACGCAATTTGGGAGGGCTCCAGCATTCTCAAATTCTTGCGCGAATTTGCTCTGGAGCTCATTCTCCACGCACGACCACTTGCCGCGAGGGATCAACCCATTCTTGTTGCCCCTATCCAGGACTCCAATGAGGATTTTCTCCCTCGCGATCTCTGCAAAGGATCGACGCGGAACATATGTCCGCTTGGCTGGCGGATTTGTCTTAGGAGTCACCTCCTCAGCTGAGCGCTGTCGCTTGGCTTGAGCGGCCTTGCGCTGGCTAATCGGAGCGGCCGGTTGAAAATCCGGTATCACGGACCTTGCCCACTCTATCATCTTCTGGTCGTCTGGCGAGCTGACCACGGATGTTGACACCCTACCAAGGATCTCGGCCGCACGTCGCTTGTCATGGTACGTTGGCTTGCTTGGCGGGGGCATATGCGCCGACTCACTTGCTTGCGGCATGATCGATGCTCCTTTCCTGGTATTGGGGGCGCTGGTTGGTTTTCCAGTCTTACCCTTGGTACCAGGTCTGGAGACGATCTTCCAGCCCTCAGCAGTGAGTCCTGCTCTAGCAGTTGGAGTTACTCCAGCTGACTTGGAGGATGTGCCCTGGTTTGGAGCGCATCGGGAGGAGCTTTGGCTGTCCTGCCGCGTTCCTGAGGGATTGTCTGTCCCTTTAGGATTTAGAGTTCCTGTCTCTTTTATGTGATTGGAGGCTGTACCCTGGCTTGGGGCACAGTGAGAAGAACATTGGCTGTCTTGCCGCGTTCCAGAGGGATCGTCTGTCCCTTTAGGATTTAGAGTTCCTGTCTCTTCAATTGGCTTTATATTTGATAGATTGTTATTCATGTTTAGGTCCCACGAGTAGTCGGGATGTTAAGTCACCCGCGGCATAGCCCGGATACCGCGGGAAGCCTAATTGAAACTGGAGGTCGGCAGGTATCCAGAGTTCGCAAGGTAGCGGTTGGGCTGCTCCCCAACCATGCATCTCTCGGCCTTTGCTGTTCCACCTTAGATTGAGGTGATTTGGAGAGTGTTCTTCTCTTCGCCCGACTACCATTCGTCAGCACCCCAGCAGAGACATGACCTTGCCGGGGCCTGCTTCCAGCTGCCCTCACGTGGAGAGTATAGTCGCACTTCCGGTGGTGAGGAGACAGTTACGGCGCGTACCACGAGTGGTTACACGTTGTTCCCCCTGTCCCTCCCATCGGCTGGCAGC
>JAWNNJ010000688.1:0-46252 GCA_035045125.1 Hypselothyrea guttata | reverse complement strand
AAAATTAAATAACTAATAATAATATAGTATATGAGTAAATATTATATTATAAGTCAAAAATTTAAATGTTTAATGAGGGTATGTTTTGTTTTATAGGGTATTTTACAGTCGGGTACGTCCGAATGTATGTCCTTGTTTGTATTTAACTTATTAGAAATTAATAAATTATATAAACCATCAACAAACCAATGATACAAAATAACAAAGTGTAATAATACAAAAATATAGGGACGGGGCAGATCAGTGGGACGGTGGCTACAGTCGGACGTAACCGACCGTAGGAGACCCTTTACTTTGAGTATATGTACACACAAATACAATCAGACGCACACACACCAAGCTACCCGCGTATGCAAGGCATACCACCCCCCCTCTGCCAAGTGCGGCATATTGTCTGTGGTATATGTCCGCTGTTTCTTATCCGATCGAAACAAAATTCACAGCGTCGATAGAGAATGTCATAAACTAGTTAAATACCAAATTACAAATCAATAGATTTAAAACTGTGGCTACAGCAGCTTTTTGCGGTTTGCGGGGGAAGGGGGGAGATATCCAAAATCTAAAACAAACTCGTGCTGCTTACTGAATAGGGGAACCTGAATCCCGAATTTGGTGTCTCTAGCTCTTATAGTTGCTGAGATCTAGGTGTTCATACAGACAGACAGACAGACAGACAGACAGACAGACAGACAGACAGACAGACAGACAGACAGACAGACAGACGAGACAGACAGGACAGACGGACATGGCTATATCGACTCGGCTTGTCTTCCTGATCAAGAATATATATACTTTGTGGGGTCTGCCACGCCTCCTTCTGGGTGTTACACACATTTCCTCTTTGCACTAAACTAATAGACCCTTTTTACTTTTTTAAAGTAAAGGGTCTAATCAAAACATTTGTTAATAATTAGGAAATGCTCTAAGGGGCGGATAAGAAGGCGTGGTTAAATTTATTATACAATTCAAAAATTACATTTCGAGTTTCAAATACATATTTGTGTTAAATTGGAAATCTAGATCTTTGAAATTGGAATTATTCCGAATTTATTTATTTTTTCCCCATACCCCTATAGGGGGCGGGTAAGAAGGCGTGGTCCATTTCCAAAAAAAAAAATCCGAAATTCTATTTAAGTGTGACAAATATTTGTGCCAAATTTCAAGTCTCTATCTTTAAAATTGTAATTTATGCCGCAGTTGTTCAGGGTTTTGCCCATAGTGGAATGGGCGTAAATAAAATAAACTTTATGTGCCACTTCATCTGCGCCTACCAACTTCTGAAAATAGAATTTATGTAAAAACATTTGTGTCTTTTAAATTGGCGAATGGATTTTATTTTATTCATTGTAAGCGGCAGGGGTCTGGCATCTGGCATTTGAAATAAACTTGATCTGCTTACGTTATTTATCTTCATACATGTCAAAATTAGCAGCCTTACCTTTTCTAGTTTCCAAAATCGAAGCGTTCATACAAACGGACAGACAAACAGACACACATGGCTATATCAACTCAGCTCTTCGCCCTGATCAAGAATATATGGGCATTTCCACAGTCGCGAACAGGTCAATTCGTACGCGTTCAAAACAAAAAAAAACGGTAAAAAGGAAGCGATTTATTTTATTTTGAAATGCTTAACATATAGCATTTTATTAACTCTTTTATTAGTGGAAAGATTGATTTTGGCTAACTTTTCATTTTTAAGGAAATTGCAAAATTCAAGTGATTTGCACGGGACAAAAACGAAAGTGGCATGTGAGGTCAACCAATTCAATCGCCAATTTCAGCGAATCCAGTGGCAATATTTCAGTGCAACAAATTTTAAACTCTTTTTTAGACCCTTTACTTTAAAAAAGTAAAAAGGGTCTATTAGTTTAGTGCAAAGAGGAAATGTGTGTAACACCCAGAAGGAGGCGTGGCAGACCTCACAAAGTGTATATATTCTTGATCAGGACGACAAGCCGAGTCGATATAGCCATGTCCGTCTGTCCGTCTGTCCGTCTGTCCGTCTGTCTGTCTGTCTGTCTGTCTGTCCGTCTGTCCGTCCGTCTGTATGAACACCTAAATCTCAGCAACTATAAGAGCTAGATACACCATATTCGGTACTTAGGTTCCCCTATTCAGTATGCAGCACGAGTTTGTTTTAGATTTTGGATACGTCCTCCCCTTCCCCCGCAAACCGCAAAAGGCTACTGCAGCCACAGCTTTAAAGTTATTGGCTTGTAATTACGTACGTAACTAGCTTATGACATTCTCTATCGGCGCTAGGAATTTTGTCTCGATCGGAGTGATTGGGGAATAGCGTGTTCACTATTCGATGCAGTTCCTCTGGATCCGTGGGGCTTGCCTGCCTTCCGGCGTAGAGTTTTTTCACAACCGTTTTGTAGGCTCTACCCCACGGGTCGTGCTCGGCTGAGTCGCATAGCTCCAGGAAGCATCGGCGTTTGCTTTTACGGATTTCCGCTTTAAGTAGACTCCTGGCGGTTCTGTATTCGGATTGTCTTGCTTCGAAACTTGGGAGATTTCGGGAGCGCTGGTATCGTCGGCGAGCTTTCAAGCAAGATTCCCTAGCGGCTGCAATGTCAGCATTCCACCAGTAAGTAGCCCTGTGGTGGTGGTTGTATCTTTTTCGTTTGGGCATGCTCGCGTCGCAGGCTCTAGTTAGTTGCTCTACCAACTGACTAGCACGGTTATCAGGACTTCCACACGTCGATACTCTAGGAAGGGCGGCACAGAAAGCCTGTCTGTTAAATGCCTCAGCCCGGTAGCTCCTAGTGGGGAGGGTGAGGCTTGGGGATGGATACGTTGGGCGGCATCCTAGTGTGCAGATTATAGCGTGGTGATCGCTAGCTGTATACCGGTTGCTAACATCCCATTGTGCGCTGTTAAACAAGGATGGGTTGCCAAACGTTAGGTCAATGATTGATCCGGAGCCCGCTCTGCTGAAGGTAAACCGAGAGCCATGGTTTAGCAGTGCAACGTCCATCGACGCGAACGTTTCGAGCAACGTCCGCCCTCTCGTGTTCGTGGTGGGGCAGCCCCACTCTTCAGCCCACGCGTTGAAGTCGCCTCCGATCAGAACGCCAGATTTGCCTCTGACATCGTCCGACAGCTCTTGCAGGGTGTCTGCGAAGGCGGATAAGTGGAGACTGGGAGCGAGGTAGCAACTGTATAACCAAATGTCGCCTAGTTTGGCACGTATAAAGCCATTGAATTTTTTGGTCTGGGTGAGTCTGTGGGGCGAGTGCCCACAGATCCAGATGGCTGCCTTACCGGTTCTATCGGCGGCCCAGGTTCGTGGGCAGCTTGAAGCAGGGTGGTGCGGCTCGCTTAAGATGGCTACCTCGCTTTTTAGCTCTTTGGTCGTCTGGTGTAGTAGGGCCTGAGCAGCGATGCAGTGGTTCAGGTTTAATTGGATCAGTCTTAGCATCGGAGTTTTTTAAGAGCTTCCCGGTATTCAGGGCACTTGAAGCTGCCCGCAGCATGATCTGTCTCCAGCTTCCCGTTGCGTTCGCAGAGGCTGCATTTAGGGGCACTCTTGCAGTCTTTGACGACATGTCCTGCTTCGCCGCACCTGAAGCACTTTCCTACAAGCGAATCCGAGTTGGTGCATCTTACTGCTATGTGCCCATAGCCCTGGCACTTAAAACAACGCTGAGGATGTAGGACGCTGTGGATCGTGCAGTCCGACCATCCAATTCTTAATGTTTTAAGCTCCGCCATTTTATTTCCAACAGACACGGGGAGGGTGAGAGAGGCTGTTTGGATGCCACCTCGCATTTGCCTAAGAGATTTTATCGACTCTACGGATATATTCTCCATGCCTAATCTGTTTTTTACCGCTTCGACGACTTCTTCCTTCGATGTCACCTCATCTATGCCTCTGACCTCGATATGCGACATCTCAGTCAAGGTTTTAACAACTGCCCGACTCCCTAGGGCCCTTTCGACGGCTTGGTGCAACGCAGCAACGGTGTGTTGCGGCTCTCTTGTTAGACGTAGCAAAATATCACCTTTCGCTGTTTTCCTGACCTCCTTAACATCGCTGCTTAGTTGTTTCAGAGCAGGATCGCTCTTCACGAGTTTGAGGATGTCGCTGAAGCTGCTTTCGCCTTGGGCAGATACAGCAATAGCGTCTGCGCGCAGTTTCTTACGCGGTTTCTGGCGAGTTTGCACTTTCGTCCACCCCTCAGGATTGGCCGAAGTACCGCTTATGGGCGTGGGCGTGGGCGTGGGCACATTCTTAGGTTTCACGTTGGGTTGCGCATTGTCGCTCGCTTGCTTGCTTTTTTTTGAGGGAGTCTTCCGCTGTTCTGCACCGGCTTCTCTCTGCCGCTTTGGGGTCTGCTCATTGTTAGCACTCGATTTATTCGCCCGCTTGGCGATTTGCGCGTAGTTTGGAGCCGAGGACAGGCTATCAGCCGGGGGTTTGTTTTGAGGCAAACGGGGCGCAACCTCGGGTTCAGCTGGGGAGGCAACGCTGGCCAATTTGTGGTAACGCACTGCGTCATCGACAAGGCCTATCACCAGCAGGTTGATGTGACGTTGCCCTTTCACTATAGCCTTCAAGTCGGACAGTGTAGCGCCCAGTTTGTCGAGAGCCGACTGAGGGGTTTGTGGTTCAACATCCTCCTCTTCCTCCTCATCCATCTTTTCAGCTTCCATGGCCTCAGCCAGTAGAGGTGTGGCAGGTTGTTTCGCCGTTGGCGGAGTACGCTGCACCGTGGGGCGCCTAACAAACGCCTGGCCAGTGTCCTCAGGGGAGGGGATAGCCGCCATCGCTCTTCGTATGCGCTCGTTTCAAAAGCAGTCCCGCGTTGGCCAGAGGTTTCCCTTGACTTTTAACCGATGGGGGTTATACCGCCCCTGCTCGGTCACCAGGGCCCTTTTTTATGTGTACCGCCGCAGCGGGGGGTTGGTATTCGTCAGAACCGTGACCTTTAACACTTTGTGTTGCTTTTGAAACGACCGCCTAGAAGTTGCATACGCGGGTAGCTTAGTGTGTGTGCGTCAGATTGTGTTTGTATGTACATATATGTACTTAAAGTAAAGGGTCTCCTACGGTCGGTTACGTCCGACTGTAGCCTCCGTCTCACTGATCTGCCCCGTCCCTATATTTTTAGACCCTTTACTTTAAAAAAGTAAAAAGGGTCTATTAGTTTAGTGCAAAGAGGAAATGTGTGTAACACCCTGTCTGTCTGTCTGTCCGTCCGTCTGTATGAACACCTAGATCTCAGCGAGTTTGTTTTAGATTTTGGATACCTCCTCCCCTTCCCCCGTAAACCGCAAAAAGCTGCTGTAGCCACAGTTTTAAAGCTATTGGTTTGTTATTTGGTATTTAACTAGTTTACGACATTCTCTATCGACGCTGTGAATTTTGTTTCGATCGGATAAGGAACAGCGAACATATGCCACAGACAATTTGCCGCACTAGGCAGAGGGGGGGTGGTGTGCCTTGCATATGCAGGTAGCTTAGTGTGTGTGCGTCTGATTGTGTTTGTACGTACATATACTCAAAGTAAAGGGTCTCCTACGGTCGGTTACGTCCGACTGTAGCCTCCGTCCCACTGACCTGCCCCGTCCCTATATTTTTTAATAAATTAGAAGTAAATTAGCACGGGACATCGCACATATGAATTTATTACCATCACATTTTTATGTTATTGTTATTGTTGTTGTTGGAAATATTTAAGGAACAAATGGTAAACATGTTTTTAAATTAACAAAAAATAGTGAATTTATTTATTTTAACATAACAGGAGTGATTTTGAAAACAAATGACAGAGCATGATGCTTCTGTTTAAGAAGTTGTTTTAAAAACAAAAAATGGCCAAAAAAACATAAAAATGACAAAAAACTCGAATGCGCGACTTTGCATTAGAATATTTTGAAAACTATAATAGATTTTTTAAAATTTGTTAAATTTGAATATTTTTTAATGTTCAAAATGTTAAAAATATAATTTTCAGCAGCTTTTAATTTTTTGTCCGCGGTGGACCTTTCTGTGGAAATGCCCATATATAGTTTGTGGAATATGCCACGCCTTTTTCTACCTGTTAGATACATTATGACAAAGTTATTAATCCTGTTATTCCCATTTTCAATGGGTACATGGTAAAAAAAAGAGCAGCCACCGAGATCTTTGAAGCTAAAAGAGCTAGAAACATAATTTTTTGCTATTTATATTGTCCTATGCAAGAATCAGATCAAGTTTGTTTTAGATTTTTGTATTCTTCCGCTAACCGAAAAAAAATTTAGCAACAGTTTTCAGTTTTTATTAAAGCTTTAGTTCGTTGTAATTCGCAGTGGTCGGGCTTGTATGGAGCCGCGGCCATAAATACTTCTAGTAGAGATATCGTTGTGAAATTTTCACCAAAAATCTAAAAAAAAAACCAGTAAGGACGGAGCTACAGTCAGACGCATCTGACTGTAGGTAGGAGACCCTGTACTTTGTGTTTTCTGCGCTGTTTCTTATCCGATCGTAATGTAATTTACAGTATCGGTGGAGAATGTCATATACTACGTACATACCATATCCTAAGTCATTAGCTGTTAAACTGTAGCTTTAAAACTGCAAACTGTTGCTAATTTGGTTTTTCGGTTAGCGGAAGAGTGGAAGGAGTTTTCAAAAAACCCAAACTATCTTAATCTGATGGCTGCATAGGAAAACACAAACACCAAAAAATGGTATTTATAGCTCTTATAGTATGCAAGATATAGGTGGCTTCTCTGTCTGCGCTATCTTCGCTGTTTCTTTTCTTTTGCGTACATGCCAAATCCCAAGTCTATAGCTTTTAAACTGTGGCTGTTGTGGGACTTACATACATTTATAAAAAAATGGTTTGTTACATAACTTCGCTGTTTCTTGTCCGTTTGTAATGTAATTCACAACATCGACGGATAATTCTGTAGGCTACATACATGTCAAATTCCAAGTTTGTAGCTCTAATATTGTGGCTGCAGTTGCACATAAATTCATTTTGAAAAACATTGTCTATTGCATATCTTTGCTATTTCTATTTCAAACCATAATTTAATTCAAAGCATCGGTGGAGAATGCCATAGACTACGCACATGCCAAATTGCAAGTCTGTAGTTTTATTATTGTAGCTGCTGTGGGCGTTTATAATTTTCGAGATTTTTGAGGTGGGTGTAGATTTTTGATGATTCGCGGATGAAGAAGGTGAGATATCAAAAGTTTGAAACAAACTTGATCTGCTTGCATTAGCTGACTACCTAAATCCGGAAAGGTGGTGTCTTTAGCTCTTATAGTTGCTGAGATCGAGGTGTTCATACAGACGGACGGAAGGACGGACAGACAGACGGACATCGCTAAATCGGCTCGTCTCCTTGATAAAGAATATATATACTTTGTGGGGTCTGCCACGCCTCCTTCTGCCTGTTACGTACATTCTGACAAAGTTATTAACCCTGTTTTTCCCATTTTTCAAATGGGCACAGGGTATAAAATGTCACTGCAGCAAGGCGCTCATAAATGCAGAATTGCATTGAAGTCAAGATAGCGGCATGATTGTATGCATGATATCGGTTCATGGTACCTGATTGAAAATATCGACCTATAATTAGTTAGTTTTCAAAATACAACAAAAATAAATTTAGCTAGTATGTGTCCAGTTGCAAGCGCCATTTCAATGCAATTCACAGCATAAATAAAGAGTGGCATAGGCTACTTACATGCCAAATTTCAAGTCTATGATATTAAAATTGTAGATGCTGTGGCTGTTAATGCTTGCAAAATCAAGGTGGGAGCTGGTGGAAAGGGGGGTAAAGGCGGAAATTTTCAAAAATCTACAAAATCTTCTTTATCGTACAGCATAGGAGAACTTACATACCAAAAATAGTATGTCTAGCTCTTATAGTTTCTTAAATATAGATTTTCATCCGGACAAATTTTATATGATTAAATACCCAAGAGATTCTTGAGGCACGCATTCATATATTGTCATAAGCTCCCACAAACTTTTTAAGCTTATTTTTGAACTCAGGAGCCACCCTTTACCTTAGAAAAATATGTTTGGTTCAATTTGTCTTATTAGTTTAGATTTGGGCATTAAAGGGTTAAATTGGCATATGTATTTTATTTCATTCACTGTACACTGCAGGGAATACACGCACATAGTACATACCAAAAAATGTCGCGCGCTCTGCGCGCTCCACCTAACGTCGTTTTTTAATATCCTTTGCAAATGTTTGTCTGCTATAATAAAAATTGCCAGGTTCCAGCAACTCTTAAAATGGGTTTTGTTTGCTGCTGGCTATGTGATAACGTATCACATGAGAAGTGTGCTGGCCTTAATGGCCGTATTGTGGACCTGATTGGTGCCAAATCAGGTTTAAGGTGGACCTGTACATTTTGCAGGGATACTGAGAGGGACATTTCTGGATTCATGAGGCAGACGAGGATTGGTTTTAGTGAGCTTTCCACTTGTTTTAATGCACTTGTGGGAAAGTTCGCCGCTTTGGATGCGGAGTTCAAGAGCATGAAGCTCTTGATCGACTCTCCAAAGAGAAAAAAAGCCAATAATCGCCTGTCAATTGATCCGAAATCTCTTTCAATTCCGGAACCACCATTCTCAATGTCCGCTCCTAACAACAATTTAATGAGCTTTCAATCCCCAATTCCTAATTTGCCGCAATATACGGAGGAAATCAATTTGTCACCCATGGATGTGGCTTCCTCCGATCCTGAGCCATTCCCAGCGTCGCCTCAGGTTGGCAGTGCTGAAGAAATTCAGCCTACTATACCTTCTGTCGCCTCTGGTGGGCCGCCAACAATTGCTGTTGTTCATAGGCCCATTATAGCTATCCCACCCAAAAAACAAATATTTGTTTCCAGGCTTGCCCCTGATACCACATCTGACGATGTTACAGCCTCGGGCTAAAGTAAAAGCCAATATCAAGGTGGATAAATTCAATTTCAGTTATGCTCGGGATATTTCTTCATTTAAAATCATTGTTTCCCCAGACGTCTTTCCTACCATATGTAGTAAGGATTTCTGGCCTGAACATGTTTTATTCAAAGAATTTGTAACCAAAAAGAGAAAAAATCCGTCTATTAAGCTTCCCACTGTTAGTTTACCTATTCCAACACCTCAAATCGTTGTTGATAGTTCAAAAAACTAACATCTTCTATCCTTCTTGGCTATCAAAACGTAAGAGGTCTATGTAGCAAGCTTCCTACTCTTTATTTAAATAGTCTTTCCTTTCAATTTAAAATAATCGTTTTTACCGAAACTTGGTTAAGACCGGATATTTTAAATTCTGAAATTCTTTCTGCTAACTTTACTATTTTTAGGCGTGATCGCATGTTTCGTCGTGGTGGTGGAGTACTTATAGCTATTGACGCTAGTCTCTCGGCAGTGCAAATTCAATGTTGCTCGTTTGACATCGAATTTGTTGCTGTCAAGATCCATTTTAGTAGTCTTAATCTTTATGTAACTTGCTCGTATATTCCTCCTTCTTCTGATATTTCTGTTTACCTAAATCACCTTTCTGCTATTAGTACAATTACATCCTCTCTTACGGATAATGATCTCCTTATCGTTCTTGGGGATTTTAATATTGCTGGGTTATCTTGGCTATCTTCTGCTGACTCCAATGGTTTGACACCGACGATCTCTCATGACTTTGTTGAGGGTCTGTTCGGATTATCACTATCTCAAGTGAATGATATCCCGAATTCGTTAAATAGAATGCTAGATTTTATCTTTATTTCAGATTCTTCTTCTATTTCTGTATCCCGTACTGAACCTATTTCTATCCCTGAGGATATATACCACCCATCTTTGGAGGTGTCGATTGGCCTACCAGTTTCTTCTTCTGGCTTGATTAATGTATGAAGGAAGTGTGTCCGTTGCTTTCGGAAGTCAGATTTTGCTAAACTATCACAGCTTCTATCCCAAACTGATTGGTCTCGTCTTTTTGCGTGCGGTGACATGAATAGTGCAATTGATATCTTTTATTCGACATTGAACTCTTTGTTCGATGCTTGTATTCCTTCTACTAGTTTACCACAGAGGTCGCATAGACCAATATGGTTTACTAGGGAACTAGCAAGTTTGAAAAATAGAAAGTCGAGACTTTATAAGAAGTTTAAAGAAAGTGGCTCTTCTTCTGACTTCTCACTTTATGTAGTCGCACGTTCCAACTTTCTGATGGCGAATAATACTTGCTATCAGGAATATTTGGGAAGATGTAGGATTCAGTTTAATAGGGATCCGAAAAGTTTCTATGATTTCGTCAACTCGAAACGTAGGATATCGACATTTCCGAACCTGGTTGTGTTTGAGAATAGGTCGGCTTCAGGGGATGAAGCTATCGCTGATCTCTTTGCCGACTTTTTTCAAACAACTTATTCCCCTCGTGATTTTATTGATGGGCAGACTTATCCTTATAAGTTGAATGCATCCAATTGTGTATTCAATCCCTTAATTACGGAAAGTTTACTTTTAGGTGAGTTGATGGCTACCAAGCCTGTGTTCTCACCTGGACCTGATGGAGTGCCTGGCTGTGTGCTACGGCATTGCGCTGATGGTCTTTGTAAACCTTTGTTAAAGTTGTTAAATTTGTCCGTTGAGTCTTGCTCCTTTCCACAGATTTGGAAGGAGTCTTACATAATTCCCCTCCTTAAAAAAGGAAACAAGTCTGATGCAAATAATTATAGAGGTATATCTAAGTTGTCTGCTATTCCTAAAATGTTTGAGAAGTTGATAACTTCTCAAATTCAACATTTATGTAAATCTATTATTTCACCTATTCAACACGGATTCGTGAAAAGTAGATCTACAACCACTAACTTATTGGAATTCACTTCTCTCGTAATTAAGGGATTTGAAAATAAAATGCAAACGGATGTAATTTATACTGATTTTAGTAAAGCGTTTGATTCGGTCAACCATGCGCTTCTCCTACACAAACTTGACCTCTTAGGGTTTCCTAAAAATTTAACTTTATGGATTTCTGACTACCTTTTAGGTCGGTTTCAAAAAGTATATTTCAAGGGCTCTGTCTCTAAGCCAGTTATTGTAACTTCTGGTGTACCTCAAGGTAGTCATCTTGGTCCCTTACTATTTACATTATTTATAAATGATTTGCCCTCAATTTTTAAATACTCTTCGGTTCTTATGTACGCTGATGATGTAAAAATTTGTCTATCCTATTGCGACTCCGAGGCGAGCTGCTTTTTGCAAAATGATTTGGATAATTTCCACTTGTGGTGCTCCACAAACCTGCTAAATTTAAATTGTAGTAAATGTAAATTAATGTCTTTTTATAGGGGTACTCCCCATTTGAATTCTTATAAGCTTGCCAATACAGTTCTGGAGCGAGTCGAATTATTTAATGATCTTGGTATTCATGTTGATCCTAAACTTAAGTTTGATAAGCATATCTCGTCAGTCGTTGGTAGGGCTATGGGAGTCCTAGGATTCATTAAGCGCTGGTCAAAGGAGTTCAACGATCCGTATACTACTAAAACCCTGTATACTGCTCTAGTTCGCCCTATTCTGGAATATGGATGCTGTGTTTGGGGTCCCCAGTACAAAGTCCATCAGGATAGAATTGAATCGGTGCAGAAACAGTTTCTTCTTTTTGCATTGCGTAATTTAAATTGGGATACTAACACTCGCCTTCCTCCGTATCGAAGTAGACTTTTGTTAATTAATCTGCCTTCTCTTTCTGACCGTAGAACAATGCTTGGTGTTATGTTTATGCACAAGTTAATTAATGGTGATGTCGACTCTCCAGAGTTGATATCCCAAATTAGATTTACTGTTCCGGTTAGAAATACTAGAAACTTTATTCCCTTATCTCTTTCTCGCTGTAGTACTAATTATTCTATTCATAACCCATTTAGAGTTCTTTGTAGTGAGTACAATAGCCTTTTTAACACTATTTCTAGTGCCACCTCTGTGCCTCTACTAAGATGGACGCTTCTGCAACACCTTTCTCGTAGATAATACTTAGTTTTGTTTTAATTTGTATATTGTTTGTAGCTTTATTCCGCGATCTATCGTATTTTTTTTTCCGCTCGATGCGCGGTGCGCCCCTCGGTCGGATGGGCGGGTGGTGGGCTGTGTATTGGCTTGGGTTCGCGCGTTAACAAGCACATGCTTGGTGTCGCTGGACCACTTGAACATGCTGCCGGTAGTATGTCAACGCCCAACGCCCAGAATTAAAATATATAAGTAATATGCGCCAAATTGCGCCCAAACACACACACATACATACAAATACTTAGCTAAAACGCTTATTTTTAGTATTTTCAATCGAACGAAACGCAAAAATCGGTCTAGCAGGTTGGCAGCGCCCTTCGCAAGAGATCCATCTGGCAACGCCAATCGGGATCGCCAAAAACGACAGGTGGCGCTTCACTTGTTTTGCTTGGCAAATGCGCGCCAATTTTCAAATACGCGTTTTTAATGTGAATTAAAATTTAAAACCTTTTATATATAATTAATATATTTATGCTTTACATATCTCTTGGTAATTACTCATTTTTAATGGGTGCAGGCTATAATAATTATAGAGCAAACATTTGAACACCGAACGCGCCAAACGAACCAAATATCTGGCAGCATGGAGCAGGGCTGCCAACTTGTCTACAAGCACCTAATTGGCAAAATTCGAATGGTATACTCATACAGACATATATACATATTGAAATGAATGAAATTGCTTAAAATGTATAAAAACATCATAACTATCTTAATTATGGGCCGATTTAGATGAAATTTACAGAATCGGTAGACTTTACGAAACACTACAGACTACTAAAATCAGAATTTATGTAAATAGATCCGTATCTCTTTAATTGGCAAATCAATTTTGTTTCACTTATAGTGGGCGGAAGGGGCGTGGCACCTAAGATTTGAAATAAACTTGATCTGCGTACGTTATTTATCTACCAAACACGCCAAAAATTACAGCTCTAGCTTTTGTAGTTTCCGAAATCGACGCGTTCATACAGACGGACAGACGGACAGACATACAGACAGACAGACAAGGCTAAATCGAATCAGCTCGTCTCCCTGATCAAGAATATATATAGTTTGTGGGGTCTGCCACGCCTCCTTCTACCTGTTACATACATTCGCACAAAGTTATTAACCCTGTATTTCCCATTTTTCAATGGGTACAGGGTAGAAAAATGGTTGCTCTAGTTTCCGTTCACCCAGACGGACGGACAGACAGACAGAACAAAATATTAAACCAATTTCACTAACATATCCGTAAACTTTCTATAGTCTTTTGTAGCAACCCTTTCTCGCAGTACTTTTCTATTCATTAGACCAGTGGTGCCCAAACGGAAAGGCTCTTCCCATAAGCAAGAGCTCTCCCCATATGCTAATGAGCATCGAGAGCTATGGAGTGGGCACCTCTGGATTAGACCCTTTACATTAAAAAATTTGGATGGGGCAGATCAGTCGGTCGGGCCCGACTGTCTTATACCCTGTGCCATAGCTCGCGTTCGCAACTACAGTATATGATTTAAATATTTTAAATATAATTAAATTTATTTATATTTTGTGTTTATTAACGGATTTCAATGCACTTTTCAAGATAGTTAAATATAATAGAAAAGAGTTTTTTCCAAATAACAATATTCCATGTTCAATATTACGCTTGCTACTTTACTTTATATGTTCACACATACGCACAGTGCAAGTTCCTTAGCAACATGCTTGGTATTTCCATCCCTCTCGCACGCTATTCCCACACGTATAGCGGCTGCGCTTACAATGCATGCAATATTAGGAATCTTATATCTCCTTTGTTTATAAACCGATTTTAATGCGTTTTTCAGGACAGTTAAATATAATATATGAGAGTATATATTCAACAATAACATTCTACGCTTGTTTTTAAGCTTTCAAGTTCAAGTATTGCTTAGCTTACATCTCCTGTGCTTATTAACCGATTTTTATCCGCTTTTCAGAATAGTTAAATAGAATAGTAGAGAGTATATATTCCGAATAACTACATTCTATGTTTAATATTACGCTTGTTATTCAATTGTGCCTTGCATACGCGCGTAGCTTAGTTTGTGAGCCTTTGATTGTGTTTGTAAATGCATAAAGTTAAAGTAAAGGGTCTCCTACTGCCCCGTCCATATATTTCTTAGTATATGTATTTATTATTATTTTCGTTTAGTAAGTTCCGTTTCCCAACCTACTTAAATGATTAAAAATTCTATTTGAGTTAATTTAAGGGACATCGAGAATACAATCATTTATTTAGATCCTACACATAAAAAAATATAATCTGTAATATATACGATAATGAATTATGTTTGGTTCGTCATTGTTTTGGTATTTCGCTGCTCCGACCAACATTAGCACCAACAATTTTAAAGCTTTGTACATACATACATATATACTCTGTACCATACATATATACTCGGTACCCTGTACCACAGATAATCCTTGCACATACAGTATGCTATTTAAAATATATTTTAAATCTAATATGGCATACTGCTATATATAAATATACAAAAGGCAGAGTTGAATGAGATATCGATGATATTTCTGTCATTCCTCAATTCATATGTAAATGTTAAATATTATTAAATTATTAAATATTATTTAGTCTAGTCCCGAAGTTCAACTGTGTAACAACGTATCAAATACTAAATAACTTGGTATACCGGGATGTTGTGAGTCTAATTGTACACTTCGACCTGAGCTTGATCTTTTGTGTATATGTAGCATAGCCTACTACTACTTACATATATATCAAAATTAGTGTTAAAATAAATTAATCATAATTCTTTTAATAATGGACCGATTTAATTGAAATTTGTAAAATTGGTAGATAACAATCATCTTCACAGTAAAATAAATTTACTTAGATGAATTTATATTAGATATTTTCTTTAATTAGTCAATGTTCGCGGTAGGGGCATGGCATCCAAAAATTGAAATAAACTTGTTTCGCGTATGGTATACACCTTTGAAAAAAATGACCAAAACGGCTGCTCTAGCTATTATAGTTGCTGAGATCGACGGGTTCATAAAGACGGACAGACAGACAGACGGGCCTAAATCAACTCGGCTCGTCTTGATCAAGAATATATATACTTTGTGGGGTCTACCACGCCTCCTTCGGCCTGTTATATACATCCTGACAAAGTTAATAATCCTGTTTTTGTTTTTTTATTTTTTTAAGGGTACCAGGGTATAAAAATATCTGTTCTTACTCGAAAAAGAAAATCATGTAAACTGATGCTTATCAGTGTCATTTGTGTAAATTATTTTGACTACCTCTGTATATGTATAGCCAACTTTTATGTTCAATATTAATCGATTTTATTCAACATTTATATGATTTTGTCGATCCATATATAATGGGTACATGAAAATAGTCGTTTCAAAAATTAAAATTTGTATTATATACATTAGCAATATAAACATTTTTTGTACTTTGGAATATTTTTAATCCACAAACTAGAATAACTGTAGAATTAGTCAATTGTTTGAACTAACTGTAATTTTTCGCATGTGTATAATTAAAAAATTATGTTTGTTCTTTGAACATTCTACTACAAGAAATTTTTAAATAAAAGCAGCTCGATAGATTACTGAAGAACAAAAGTGTAAAAGAACTTGAAACATAATGTTCAAGCCAAGCCTAAATCGGAGTTTTCGTTTACCTTTGCAGTGTATATGGTTAAAGTTAAATGGTTCCTGGCCGTTGGAAACAAATAATTCCAATTTTAACTTGCGTAACTTTGCATACACATTATGGGCGTGGTATATTATCATATCAGTTGGCATTACAATTTATTTTCAGACTGCATTTTTGATAAATAACCTTGCCGATATTATAATTACCACAGAAAACTGCTGTACTACTTTAATGGGAGTATTAAATTTTATTCGGTTATTGCATTTACGTTTAAATCAAAATTTGTTTCGAAGCGTTATTGATCAATTTGTGACAGACATTTGGATTCCTGAGTGAGTATGCACAAAAACTATATTTTTAAACTTATAGGGTTGCCAAATGGGTGGAGCATAACACTTTTCTACAAATTATTGTAAATTTTAGGACATGCATATCGTGCATACTACTACCTACACTGAATGAAAATCTAGAGCGCTCGTACTTTAACCTAGAATATGCGGTGTCGAAATATTACCAAGAATAAAACTCTACATTTAAGAGCGTTCGTAAAATTCCTCTTTTAAGGAACGTTTTGGATATATATAACGATTTTATACTTGTCTTTAAGAACGTTTTACGCTTAATTTAATCTTATATCAGGCTTAATCAGTTCCCATTTCAGCTTAGATTTAGTACGAAATGTTCTAATTTTATTAAATTTTAATATAAAAAAATTTGGACAGGGCAGATCAATCGGACGGGGTAGATCAGTCGGACGGGGCAGATCAGTCGGACGGGCCCGACTGTAGAATACCCTGTGCCTTTTATTTTATATACAATTTTATCAAACTGTCACACTAAGCGTATCAGCAGTACTTCTTCTTCCATTTTACGTGCGCCAGAGCTGCGCTGCGCTGCTGGGCTACGCTGTCAATTGCGTAGCTAACATCTAGTTTGTTTATTAACCGATTTCAATGCGCTTTTCAGAATAGTTAATTATAATAGAAGAGAGTATATATACCAAATAACAACATTCTATGTTTAATATTACGCTTGTTTTTGAAATTTTAAGTTCAACTATTGTGAAGCTTATATCTCCTGTGTTTCTTAACAGATTTCACTGCGCTTTTCAGGATAGTTAAATATAATACAACAGAGCTTATGTTTCGAATAACAACATTCCATGTTTAATATTACGCTTGTTATTCAACTTTTTATGTTAAAAAACACGAGGTTGTGTGAGTTTTATTGATTTTTGGGCGTTAAGGGGGCGTGGCATCAACAATTTGAAATAAACTTGATCTGCGTAAGATAACTACCTATCTACAGCAACCAAAACGGCATCTCTAGCTTTTGTAGTTGCTGAGATCGACGCTTCATCCAAACAGACAGACAGACAGACAGACGGACAGACGGACAGACAGACAGACAGACAGGGCTAAATCGACTCAGCTCGTCTCCCTGATCAAGAATATATATAGTTTGTGGGGTCTGCCACGACTCCTTCTTCCTGTTACATACATTCGCACAAAGTTATTAACCCTGTTTTTCCCATTTTTCAAATGGGCACAGGGTATAAATATAGGGACGGGGTAGATCAGTGGGACGGTGGCTACAGTCGGACGTAACCGACCGTAGGACCCTTTACTTTGAGTATATGTACACACAAACACAATCAGACGCACACACACTAAGCTACCGCGTATGCAAGGCACACCACCCCCCCTCTGCATAGTGCGGTAAATTGTCTGTGGCATATGTTCGCTGTTTCTTATCCGATCGAAACAAAATTCACAGCGTCGATAGAGAATGTCATAAACTAGTTAAATACCAAATACAAATCAATAGCTTGGAAACTGTGGCTACAGCAGCTTTTCGCGGTTTACGGGGGAAGGGGGGGAGGTATCCAAAATCTAAAACAAACTCGTGCTGCTTACTGAATAGGATAACCTAAATCTCGAATATGGTGTCTCTAGCTCTTATAGTTGCTGAGATCTAGGTGTTCATACAGACGGACAGACAGACGGACATGGCTATATCGACTCGGCTTGTCGCCCTGATCAAGAATATATATACTTTGTGGTGTCTGCCACGCCTCCTTCTGGGTGTTACACACATTTCCTCTTTGCACTAAACTAATAGACCCTTTTTACTTTTTTAAAGGGTCTAAAAAAATGGTTTGTTACATAACTTCGCTGTTTCTTGTCCGTTTGTAATGTAATTCACAACATCGACGGATAATTCTGTAGGTTACATACATGTCAAATTCCAAGTTTGTAGCTCTAATATTGTGGCTGCAGTTGCACATAAATTCATTTTGAAAAACATTGTCTATTGCATATCTTTGCTATTTCTATTTCAAACCATAATTTAATTCAAAGCATCGGTGGAGAATGCCATAGACTACGCACATGCCAAATTGCAAGTCTGTAGTTTTATTATTGTAGCTGCTGTGGGCGTTTATAATTTTCGAGATTTTTGAGGTGGGTGTAGATTTTTGATGATTCGCGGATGAAGAAGGTGAGATATCAAAAGTTTGAAACAAACTTGATCTGCTTGCATTAGCTGACTACCTAAATCCGGAAAGGTGGTGTCTTTAGCTCTTATAGTTGCTGAGATCGAGGTGTTCATACAGACGGACGGAAGGACGGACAGACAGACGGACATCGCTAAATCGACTCAGCTCGTCTCCTTGATAAAGAATATATATACTTTGTGGGGTCTGCCACGCCTCCTTCTGCCTGTTACGTACATTCTGACAAAGTTATTAACCCTGTTTTTCCCATTTTTAGACCCTTTACTTTAAAAAAGTAAAAAGGGTCTATTAGTTTAGTGCAAAAAGGAAATGTGTGTAACACCCAGAAGGAGGCGTGGCAGACCCCACAAAGTATATATATTCTTGATCAGGACGACAAGACGAGTCGATATAGCCATGTCCGTCTGTCCGTCTGTCCGTCCGTCTGTCTGTCCGTCTGTCCGTCTGTCTGTCCGTCCGTATGAACACCTAGATCTCAGCAACTATAAGAGCTAGAGACACCATATTTGGGATTTAGGTTCTCCTAATCAGTAAGCAGCACGAGTTTGTTTTAGATTTTGGATATCTCCCCCCCTTCCCCCGTAAACCGCAGAAAGCTACTGCAGCCACAGTTTTAAAGCTATTGATTTGTAATTTGGTATTTAACTAGTTTACGACATTCTCTATCGACGCTGTGAATTTTGTTTCGATCGGATAAGAAACAGCGAACATATGCCACAGACAATTTGCCGCACTAGGCAGAGGGGGGGTGGTGTGCCTTGCATACGCGGATAGGTTAATGTGCGTGCCTTTGACTGTGTTTGTAAATGCATAAAGTTAAAGTAAAGGGTCTCCTACGGTCGGTTACGTCCGACTGTAGCTTCCGTCCCACTGATCTGCCCCGTCCCTATATTTTTATATAAATTTAAAAAAATTTTTTTAATCTAACTTCATACACCAGCTTTGAGGTGATGGTACAGCTGCTTATGGCTCTAATGGCTGCCTGGCTGTCGGAAAAGATTGCGATGTTCCTTTTCCGATAGCCGCGATCAAGATTGAAGTCCGCACACCTGCCCAAGGCGCATACTTCAGCTTGGAATATGCTTGTGTATTTGCCTAGTGGCTCATGGTACTTTAGCCGAGGGCCTGTCACCCCTAGGCCGGTGCCTAGTTGTGTCAGTGAGCCGTCAGTGTACCATTGTATGGTATGCTTCTTCATTGGGTGGATTTCCTCGAGAGTAGTCCACTCCTTCTTGTCGCAGAGGTGTGTATCGAAGTGTTGCTCGAATATATATTCAGCTACCATCTCATCTCTCGGTAGAGATATTATAGGGGTAGTCTTAGCTACCTAATGAAGCTCTCTGCTGCTCAGGATACCTTCGTTTCCCGTGCCAGACATCGCCAGTCTAATCAGAGTAGCTTTTTGTTGTAGTTGGACCACCGTGTCTAAGGGTGTCAATTCCACCAGAACTTCAAGCGCTTGTGTGGGACAGGTGCGCATGGCCCCTGTTATACACGTACAAGCTAGCCTTTGAAGTCTTTGGAGCTGCTTTTTTGTGGTGATGAGTTGAGCTCTTTCACCCCATGCAACAGCTCCGTAAGTGAGCATTGGCCTTACTATTGCTAAATAAAGCCACCGCATAATTCTTGGGGCGGTGCCCCATGATTTACCGGCTATGCTCCTGCACGTGTACAGTGCCCTAAGACACTTATCCACCGTGTTCCCTACATTTGTAGCGAAGTTAAGTTTACTATCTAGAGTTACTCCTAGGTACTTAGCTTCCCTGCTCGTTTCTATAGTATACCCTGCTAGCTTTATTTGTTTCATTCTCTGTAATTTGTATCTTCTGGTAAAAGGGACTATAACGGTTTTTGATGGATTGAGGTTGAGCCCAACCTCCTCACACCATTCCTTGGTCACCTTTAATCCAAGTTGTACAATATCGCAGAGTGTTTCTTCGAACTTGCCTTTGGCTATAATAACAATGTCATCGGCGTAGCCTTGACATTGTATTCCCTTTTCGGTAAGTCTAAAGAGTAGTTCATCCACTAATATGCTCCATAGCAGTGGTGACAGTACTCCTCCCTGTGGGCAACCTTTCTTTGTGGCAACCGTGACAGTGCTGTCACCATTGGTTGCCGTGGCTAGTCTAGATTCCAGTAGTGAATGTATCCACTTGCTGGTGGTTGTATCTAGACCTCTCCTGTCTAGGGATGCCTTGACTGCATCGTGTGATGCATTGTCAAAAGCCCCTTCTATGTCAAGGAATGCGCAGATGGCAACTTCCTTGTTATCTATGGTAGTTTTCAAAGTACTGCACAGCTTATATGTTCTGGGCGTTGACATACTACCGGCAGCATGTTCAAGTGGTCCAGCGACACCAAGCATGTGCTTGTTAACGCGCGAACCCAAGCCAATACGCAGCCCACCACCCGCCCATCCGACCGAGGGGCGCACCGCGCATCGAGCGGAAAAAAAAAATACGATAGATCGCGGAATAAAGCTACAAACAATATACAAATTAAAACAAAACTAAGTATTATCTACGAGAAAGGTGTTGCAGAAGCGTCCATCTTAGTAGAGGCACAGAGGTGGCACTAGAAATAGTGTTAAAAAGGCTATTGTACTCACTACAAAGAACTCTAAATGGGTTATGAATAGAATAATTAGTACTACAGCGAGAAAGAGATAAGGGAATAAAGTTTCTAGTATTTCTAACCGGAACAGTAAATCTAATTTGGGATATCAACTCTGGAGAGTCGACATCACCATTAATTAACTTGTGCATAAACATGACACCAAGCATTATTCTACGGTCAGAAAGAGAAGGCAGATTAATTAACAAAAGTCTACTTCGATACGGAGGAAGGCGAGTGTTAGTATCCCAATTAAGATTACGCAATGCAAAAAGAAGAAACTGTTTCTGCACCGATTCAATTCTATCCTGATGGACTTTGTACTGGGGACCCCAAACACAGCATCCATATTCCAAAATAGGGCGAACCAGAGCAGTATACAGGGTTTTAGTAGTATACGGATCGTTGAACTCCTTTGACCAGCGCTTAATGAATCCTAGGACTCCCATAGCCCTACCAACGACTGACGAGATATGCTTATCAAACTTAAGTTTAGGATCAACATGAATACCAAGGTCATTAAATAATTCGACTCGCTCCAGAACTGTATTGGCAAGCTTATAAGAATTCAAATGGGGAGTACCCCTATAAAAAGACATTAATTTACATTTACTACAATTTAAATTTAGCAGGTTTGTGGAGCACCATAAGTGGAAATTATCCAAATCATTTTGCAAAAAGCAGCTCGCCTCGGAGTCACAATAGGATAGACAAATTTTTACATCATCAGCGTACATAAGAACCGAAGAGTATTTAAAAATTGAGGGCAAATCATTTATAAATAATGTAAATAGTAAGGGACCAAGATGACTACCTTGAGGTACACCAGAAGTTACAATAACTGGCTTAGAGACAGAGCCCTTGAAATATACTTTTTGGAACCGACCTAAAAGGTAGTCAGAAATCCATAAAGTTAAATTTTTAGGAAACCCTAAAAGGTCAAGTTTGTGTAGGAGAAGCGCATGGTTGACCGAATCAAACGCTTTACTAAAATCAGTATAAATTACATCCGTTTGCATTTTATTTTCAAATCCCTTAATTACGAGAGAAGTGAATTCCAATAAGTTAGTGGTTGTAGATCTATTTTTCACGAATCCATGTTGAATTGATGAAATAATAGATTTACATAAATGTTGAATTTGAGAAGTTATCAGCTTCTCAGACATTTTTGGAATAGCAGACAACTTAGATATACCTCTATAATTATTTGCATCAGACTTGTTTCCTTTTTTAAGGAGGGGAATTATGTAAGACTCCTTCCAAATCTGTGGAAAGGAGCAAGACTCAACGGACAAATTTAACAACTTTAACAAAGGTTTACAAAGACCAACAGCGCAGTGCCGTAGCACACAGCCAGGCACTCCATCGGGTCCAGGTGAGAATACAGGCTTGGTAGCCATCAACTCACCTAAAAGTAAACTTTCCGTAATTAAGGGATGGAATACAGAATATAAAGCTGTGTCCGTGGAGCGCCCTGCTCTATATGCATGCTGGTTTGCCCAGTGCTGCAAAATGAAATTTTTTTTTATACGTAGCTTGAACTCAAAATCTACGTATTTTTACGTAGCCAAAATTTGGTCAAATACGTAGATCTACGTATTTTTTTTTAAAGTCAAACAAAGCCAATTATAAAGGGTATTTTAATTATATTTATGCCATATTTGTTTACATATAAGTTTTTATTAATAAAATTAACATTTTTTTTAATATTTAGGAGTGAATATTTTTATTAAAATAGCTTAGGTGCTCTTTCGATGGCTCAGATGATATTTGCTTTAAATGGTCTTTTGTGAATAATAATCCTTTTAGGGTTTCTGTGCCTAAACAATTCCTTTTATTCGTTTTAATTAAAGTTATCTCAGAAAAAATTCTTTCAACATTTGCGCTGCTATGCGGCAATGTTAAAATATTTTGAGCAAACTCTGACAAAAAAGGAAAAAGAAGGGAACCATCGCCTTTTTTAATATTTGCAATATACGCCCAAATCTCTACTTCCTTAGCATCTTCCCCATTAAAGGGCAGATCTGTATTCCGTAAGATACGCCACTCCCTGTCGAGCTCAGTGAAATTTCGCGTGCACAGTCCTGTCATGAAAATGCATGTTTATTAAAGGTTATATAAAACAATAAATTTTAAAGTAGTTACCTGAAAATGAAAGTGCAGCTTGTGTAATCGATGGTATGTTGCGTATTAATTTCTTGTTTAAGAATACCGCAGGATTTAAGAACTGCAATTGCCTCATTTTTTGCAAGTGTTCGTTGTTAAATGGGAAGCGCTTTTTTATTTGACGAAGACTCTCAATAAAAAACTTAAGACAATTTTGCCGAAATAATAATAAATTCGCACAATCAATGGTTCCGCTTTTTTGAAGAGTTAGGGCAGCCACATTGCCTCCCAAATAAATGTAATTAAAGTCCAAGTGTAGATCGGAATTTTCAAATTCGCAATTCAAAATTTTTGATTCCAAAGCCGCTTTTTCGTTGCTATTTTGTATGGGTTCCTCCTCAGACAATTCTATGTGTTCTGGCTTTATGAAACATTCCATTATTGTTTTATAGGCACGAAAAACCTTCTCGTAAAGCAAATACAGCTTGGGGCTTTCTGATTGCATCTCCAAATTCAGTTCGTTAAAAATTGGCAACACAAAATTCAGAAATTCTAAATAAAATTCAGTGGTTAGCTCGATGCACATTTTTAGAATAGGTTCGGCGGAACGTAATCGGTCGTTCAACACAGCTTCTTGAAAATATAACTTTAATGCCGGTAGTTGTTCCAACAGTCTTTTTACTACTTGCATCAAAGAAAGCCACCTTGTTTGACACGGTTTTAATAATTTGTGTGGCTTTACGTTCACAAAAGCTTGGAATTCTTGAAAGGCCGCAATACGTTTCGGACTGTTTTGTATAAATGTATACACTTCGCGAGCGAAGTCCTCAATATTGCGTGGAAGCTCCTTACAAGCATATGAGGCACAAAGATGAAAGGAGTGGCAAATGCACTTCATAAGAAATAAAATATAGGGACGGGGCAGATCAGTGAGACGGAGGCTACAGTCGGACGTAACCGACCGTAGGAGACCCTTTACTTTGCGTATATGCACTGTGAGAAGCCATTTCTCACAACATAATATATAAATATATAAATGTTGAATTAATATATTAATATAAAAAAATTTGGACAGGGCAGATCAATCGGACGGGGTAGATCAGTCGGACGGGGCAGATCAGTCGGACGGGCCCGACTGTAGAATACCCTGTGCCTTTTATTTTATATACAATTTTATCAAACTGTCACACTAAGCGTATCAGCAGTACTTCTTCTTCCATTTTACGTGCGCCAGCTGCGCTGCGCTGCTGGGCTACGCTGTCAATTGCGTAGCTAACATCTAGTTTGTTTATTAACCGATTTCAATGCGCTTTTCAGAATAGTTAATTATAATAGAAGAGAGTATATATACCAAATAACAACATTCTATGTTTAATATTACGCTTGTTTTTGAAATTTTAAGTTCAACTATTGTGAAGCTTATATCTCCTGTGTTTCTTAACAGATTTCACTGCGCTTTTCAGGATAGTTAAATATAATACAACAGAGCTTATGTTTCGAATAACAACATTCCATGTTTAATATTACGCTTGTTATTCAACTTTTTATGTTAAAAAACACGAGGTTGTGTGAGTTTTATTGATTTTTGGGCGTTAAGGGGGCGTGGCATCAACAATTTGAAATAAACTTGATCTGCGTAAGATAACTACCTATCTACAGCAACCAAAACGGCATCTCTAGCTTTTGTAGTTGCTGAGATCGACGCGTTCATCCAAACAGACAGACAGACAGACAGACGGACAGACGGACAGACAGACAGACAGACAGGGCTAAATCGACTCAGCTCGTCTCCCTGATCAAGAATATATATAGTTTGTGGGGTCTGCCACGACTCCTTCTTCCTGTTACATACATTCGCACAAAGTTATTAACCCTGTTTTTCCCATTTTTCAAATGGGCACAGGGTATAAAGATAAAGACATAAATAAATAAATATAGTTATAACTACAGAGAAATGCACATAAAGACATGATCATAACTGTACAAGAATAAACAGAAAGAATCGCTGCTGCTAAGCGAACATAAAAGAATCGCTGTTGGTAAGCGAATATAACGGTATCGTTGCTGCTAAGCAAAAGTAAATCTCGCTGTTGCTATGCGGAGAAATTAACCGCTGCTGCTAAGAATGGAAAGTTACCAGCAGCCGACAACGCCAAGCGGGGCCTTACCGAAGTTTCGAGAGAGCGGAACGATGGAAATGGAACGGGGCGTAAAGGCCAACGACGCGAGCGGGGCCTGCTGATCGTGCAGGAACACTGGAATCGGAACAGCGGGTAACGACACGAAGATGCGAAGCGGGGCCTGCCAACGGCCTATAAAAGGAGCTGCAGCGCCCAAGGGAGACGAGTAGTAAAACAGCGGCTAAGATGTAAAGTTAAGTGAAAACGGAGCTACGAGCGAGTGCGTGAACGGAGAAAGTCTTAAGTATAAGCAGGGAAGGTAAAGTTCAGCGGGTTTGGCGAGAGCGAATGCAAGCTGACAAGTTATACGTGCGAATTACCATCGATAAACTGTACAAAGCTTGGCGATTGCCCAGCGGGTCAGAATATCTTGGCAAGCCGTAAGATTTGTAAAGCGTTTTCGTGCCAATACGGGCTGAAAGTTAGCTATATAGGGAAGCGCAGAATCAGCGAGTTTGGCGAGTCTGACGAGTCAACGAGCGAGTCTAAATAGCCGTACGTAGCTTGGCGATTGCCCAGCGGGTCGGAGTATTTTGACGGGCCGTGAGACGGGTCAACGAACGGGCCAATACGGGTTGAAGAAGCGAACGTAGCAGCGAAAGGAGATAAGAAACACTAGAGCGAAAACGAGCAACATTGTTAAAATAGCTAAAAACGAGAACAAACATTGTTAAACGGGAAGAATAACTAATACAAGTACAAACAAAGATCGTGAAACAAATAAACGAGCCTAGATCAATGCAAATACAATTGTAAAATAAAGGAAAGGAGCAAAATAAATACAAATATTCGAGTGTTAACAGAAATTGATCGAGTGTTCTTATTTATTAGCGCAAGTGCTTCAAATTATAAATTTGTTGTACGAGCTCATCCAGCTGAAATTAGCCAAGGCATAAATCGGCCAAAATAAAGGTTCGTTACAGCACATACAAACACAATCAGACGCACACACACTAAGCTACCCTCGTATGCAAGGCACACCACCCCCCTCTGCCAAGTGCGGCAAATTGTCCGTTTCATATTTTCGCTGTTTCTTATCCGATCAAAACGAAATTTACAGGGTCAATAGAGAATGCCATAAGCTAGTTATGTACCAAATTACAAGTCAATAACTTTAAAGCTGTGGCTGCAGTAGCTTTTTGCGGTTTGCGGGGGAAGGGGGGGAGGTATCCAAAATCTAAAACAAACTCGTACTGCTTACTGATTAGGAGAATCTGAATCCCAAATATGGTGTCTCTAGCTCTTATAGTTGCTGAGATCTAGGTGTTCATACAGACGGACAGACAGACAGACAGACAGACAGACGGACAGACAGACAGACGGACAGACGGACAGACGGACATGGCTATATCGACTCGACTTGTCGTCCTGATCAAGAATATATATACTTTGTGGGGTCTGCCACGCCTCCTTCTGGGTGTTACACACATTTCCTCTTTGCACTAAACTAATAGACCCTTTTTACTTTTTTAAAGTAAAGGGTCTAATCAGGAATATCGTCTGATAGCAATTTTGACAGAGAATGGTGTTGACCAAACATTGAATTCGTCCCATCTGCTGCAAAGCCAATCATGTTTTCTTTAAATGGAATGTTTTTTTCTTCGAAAAATGATACTAAGTCATTGTGCAAATCAGAGGCAGTGCTGCTGGAGACTTTTAAGAGGCCTAAAAAATTATCTTTAACTTTAAAGTTGATTGCAGTTCTTGCAATAAGCGCCAAATGTTTTGTGGTAGACCTGTCGGTGCTCTCGTCAACGATTAACGAGAATTTGTTGTTTTTTAAACGGTTAATTATATGATCTTCTGCCACTTGTCCAGTAACATGTGTTATAATATCATGAGCTTTACCACGTCCGAATTGTAATTTTGCAGCTATTTTTGAGTCCTTGTCGATACTTTGAATAAGATCTTGTAAATCGGTGGCCAAGGAAAATGGCAAATTATGCTTTGCCAAAAATAAAGACATTTTTATTTCGGCGCTCTTTATGTTGTTTTTAAAAGTAGTTAAAGCTGTGTCAGGCAACATAGATAAAATTGTTGGTTGATGGACGCCTTGAAATTAATGTATTAAAAATATTTATATATATGCATTAAAAATATGTATAACGTTTGTTGAATAAACACTGGGTTTAGTTCCTCCTGCACAAGGACAAGTTGTTAAAAACACATAAAAATATAGGGACGGGGCAGATCAGTGGGACGGAGGCTACAGTCGGACGTAACCGACCGTAGGAGACCCTTTACTTTGAGTATATGTACATACAAACACAATCAGACGCACACACACTAAGCTACCCGCGTATGCAAGGCACATCACCCCCCCCCCCTCTGCCTATTGCGACAAGTTGTCTGTGGCATATGTTCGCTGTTTCTTATCCGATCGCGACAAAATTTACAGCGTCGATAGAGAATGTCATAAACTAGTTTAATACCAAATAACAAATCAATAGCTTTAAAACTGTGCCTGCAGTAGCTTTTTGCGGTTTGCGGTGGAAGGGGGGGAGGTATCCAAAATCTAAAACAAACTCGTGCTGCTTACTGATTAGGAGAATCTAAATCCCGAATATGGTATCTCTAGCTCTTATAGTTGCTGAGATCTAGGTGTTCATACAGACAGACAGACGGACAGACGGACAGACAGACAGACGGACAGACGGACAGACGGACAGACGGACATGGCTATATCGACTCGTCTTGTCGTCCTGATTAAGAATATATATACTTTGTGGGGTCTGCCACGCCTCCTTCTGGGTGTTACACACATTTCCTCTTTGCACTAAACTAATAGACCCTTTTTACTTTTTTAAAGTAAAGGGTCTAAACATAAATTAAGATACAGACATAACAAACTCGAAGACAACAGACACAAAATACATACTTCTCTCGTTGTTCTTATGTTTTGTACAATTGACGTGATTATCTAGAACTCTTGTACCTGCACCACATTTTAAGTCTATTTTTCAAATTTTGCAAAAGAAAAAATTGCAACCTTTGACGCTTCTTTTCAGCCAGCCGCAATATTTTTTGTCGTGCTCCCAACTATCCGAATATTTCATGTCATAGTGGCGTTTCCGTTTCTTTGTGGAAGTGGTGGATTGCTCCTTATCGCTTTCACTGCTTATAGAAGAGTAGTTTTCCATTTGAGATCAATATAAAAACAACCAAACTTTAGGAACTTTTTATCGCGACAAAAATTTACATGTGCTGCACAGCTGAGAATAATGAATATCGTTGCCAGCCTGTTCTTTCTGGCAACATTAGGCAACATCTTGACTAAAGCCTGCTGCTAGCACACTGTTAGTGTTGGTAAATTGCAAATTACTCGTTTACTTTTAAATTAAACATTTAAATTCTTGTTTATATCTAAAAAAAATTTGCTAAAATTTTTTTTTGTACAATTTAAAAAAAATACGTAGATTTGGGAGCTCTATACGTAGATACGTAGATCGGGGCTGAAAATACGTAGATCTACGTAAAAATACGTAGATTTTGCAGCACTGGGTTTGCCTGCAACGGACACTGCTTTAGTAGAGTGCATCTAATCCTACTGTCTACCAGCTTTTCCAGCGTTTTCAGAAGAAACGAAGTTAAGCTGATAGGTCTAAAAGCCTTCGGATTAGTTATATCTTTCTTCCCGGCCTTGGGGATGAAGACAACTCTCGCCTTATTCCAAGCACTTGGAATATACCCTAGCGCTAGACTACTAATCATTACTCTTCGTAGACTAGGTAGCAAAACATCTAGTCCCTGCTGCAAAAAGGATGGGGAAATACCATCGAGGCCTGGGGACTTGAAGGGCTTAAATGTACCGACTGCCCATTTCAGCCTCCCTATTGTGACTACATCTTTAGCGGTACTCCAATCCGTAGCTCTCGGCCTTCTCCACCCATCTAAATTAATTCCAGGTTCGCTGGTTTGAACGCTTCCTGGGAAGTGTGTGGCAAAGAGGCATTGGAGTCTGTCGATATTGTTGACAGTAAAGCTGCCATCGCCTTTCTTGATAGCCATGTTAGGGTCTGGCTGTTTCTTTGAGAGGGCCTTGTGAATTCTGGCACCTTCCTGCGTAGAATCAATGGCCTCACAGAAGTCCCTGTAGTTCTTCCGTTTGGCTCGCCTGATCTCTTTATTATATGCTGTCAGGCTATCCCTATAGCTGCCCCACTCCCCCATGCTCTTTGCCCTGTTAAAGAGCTGGCGAGTGGTGACACGGAGCTTTTCAAGGCATCCATTCCACCATGGGGCGTCTATTTCTTTCCTCGGCTTACCTAGGGGACAGTTACATTTAAATGCGTCTTCTATACTGCTATTTATGATGCCTACTGCTGTCTCTAACTCCAGTGGGTGTTTAGGAATGCTCCTTCCATCCCTGGAGAGATTGAGCTCTAGGCTTTTCCTATAGTCAACCCAGTTTGTTTTACGTGGGTTGCGAGTGGGAAGGCTAACTCCTGTGCTCATTTTTAGCGTGAACCTGATGAGCCTGTGATCCGACATGGACTCCTCGGGGGAGACATGCCAGTCTTTTAGAGATTGCCCTAATGCCCTGCTGGTTAGTGTGAGATCTAGGACCTCACTTCGTATTCTATTTACGAATGTCGGTACTGCACCGACATTGCATATTTCTAGGTCATGGTTTATTATGAAATCTAAGAGGCACTCACCCCTGCTGTTTGTATCTGTGCTGCCCCATATAGTGTGGTGTGCGTTCGCATCACATCCAACTAGTATGGGCAGCTTCTTGTCCTTACCGTATTTGATGAGTTTTACCACTTCAGGGGGCGGGCAGGATCCGTCGCCGGGAAAGTACGCCGACACAACTAGTACGTCGGGGGTCCCTTTCATGGGCACCATGATAGGGACACAGTCTCGGCTAAGGAATTCTGAAAGAATTGTGTATTTAATACATTTTCTCACAATAATACAGGCCCGAGGGGAGTCCTCCCTCTCATCGCTGATTACCTTCGACTCTTTGGTGTACAGGCCTTTTATCCCCTGCCTTATCCAAGGCTCCTGTACCAGGGCTAGTCCAAGCTGTTGTTGTGTGAATATCCTAGCCAATACAGCGGATGGCGCCTTGGCATGGTGGATATTCGCTTGGACTAGCCCAATTTGAGTGGCGGAGGTCGCCATGTTAAAGTGTTGGCTCCTCCTCCTTCTCTTGCGACGTGGCGCCAGCCTCATCGCCGCGGAACACGATGGTATTGTCCGCATCTTCGCCACTCTGCAGCAGTTCATTGGCCAGCTCTTGGGAGGACATGGGTTCGTCATGATGATCTACATCCATGACGTCCATGTCTTCATGGCCAATGGTGATGTCCGCTTGGTCATCATCTTCTGCCACGTCGTCTGCTGGGGCCGTTTGGGTGGCAGCTCTCGGTTGCGCTAAGGCACGTTTTGCCTCCGCCGCCAACCTTGCTGCTGCAGCTGCCGATGTTGAGGGCAGCTCATCTTCATCATATGCCGCCGCTACAGTGGATGCTGGCGCCTCAACTTCTAGGGTGGCAGCTGCCGCCCCAGGCGTAGAAGACGTTGCCTCCATTGTAGCAGCAGCCCTTATATTCGTTGCCGCTGCTGTCTTCCTCGTCTCTTCCGTCCTTTGCTTCTTGAGCCCGCTAACCGTGATGAAACCGAAACGGAACGACAGTTGCTGTCCCTCCGTTAAGATTTGTACCCGGCTAGCCTCATCGATGCCCAGGACCAGTAACGCGCCACCTCCTTCATTTTTCCTGGAAATAAGCTTCCAGGCGTCTACGTCCATATCATTCTGGTTGTTCAGCATCGCCAGAATGTTGGATGTCGTCCGCTCGCTGCTCCTGGGGCAGAATATAGTGATGTTATGTGGCGACGGTATGTCGTCGCCCATTCTGACCTCCAGGGGTAAGCCTTCCCAGGACTTGAGATTTGGCACCATCGTCCTCAGCCACTCTGCCGAGCTTTCGTTCATGCAGTCCACCAACATGTAACCTACACGAAAGTAGATGCCTGTGAACCTAATCGATGTGCCCCATCCTGGTACAGCGATCTCATCCAGGATGGACTCCTCGAGCGCGGATAATTCCCCGTGACTGAGCCATACCCGAGGATATTCCACGGGTACCACGGCCACCTTTACCTTTTTAGCAGTCGCAGCATACGACGTGTGGGGCGAGGTGTGCGCTATTGAGGAGCAAGTCTCGTTTGATGCAGAGGTGGTGTTGGCTGCCACTTCTGTTGACGGGCTCTGCTCCGAAGGTGACGGAGTAGACTCAACGATGGAGCCCGCCGGGCACGCCCGTTTGGGAGTGTCGGTGGGCGGCGTCAGAGTACTACTAGTCCTCTTCGGAGCAGGCGTGGCGTTTTGCCCCGTCTCAGCCCTAGACTCCAGGCACTTGGCTCGTGCCGCATCCGGAGTCATGCCCTGCTGCAGGTACCGGAGGTACCATTTGATTCGTGACCCGCACAGATTGCGTCTGTTTGGGTCATCGAGTACACCCGGTTGTCCGCGCGGGGGTAGCGGTTCCTGCTTCCTCTGCCGCTTCCTTTGCGTCTGCAGTTGCTCTGTTGGGCGGGCTGCCCCAGCGTTCGCCGTACGCGCAGGTGTGGACATAACCGATTGTGTGGGAGCACGAGCCACCGCCGGAACAGGATGCGCAGAAGGCGCACCGTGTTCAGAGGATGCACTCCTAGCCGGGGTGCGACTCTGTGGAGCGCTGGCTACCACTGGTCGCACACCGTCTAGGTGCGCATTTTCAAAGTGTCTTGCGACATGAGCCGCCGGAAGATCCGGGGACTTAAAATTTTTAGACCCTTTACTTTAAAAAAGTAAAAAGGGTCTATTAGTTTAGTGCAAAGAGGAAATGTATGTAACAGGCAGAAGGAGGCGTGGCAGACCCCATAAAGTATATATATTCTTGATCAGGACAACAAGACGAATCGATATAGCCATGTCCGTCTGTCCGTCTGTCCGTCTGTCTGTCTGTCCGTCTGTATGAACACCTAGATCTCAGCAACTATAAAAGCTAGAGACACCATATTCAGGATTCAGGTGCCCCTATTCAGTAAGCAGCACGAGTTTGTTTTAGATTTTGGATACCTCCCCCCCTTCCCCCGTAAACGGCAAAAAGCTGCTGTAGCTACAGTTTTAAAGCTATTGATTTGTAATTTGGTACGTAACTAGCTTATGTCATTATCTATTGACCCTGTGAATTTCGTTTCGATCGGATAAAAAACAGCGAAAATATGGAACGGACAATATGCCACACTAGGCAGAGGGGGGGTTGTGTACCTTGCATACGCGTGTAGGTTAGTGTGTGTGTGCCTTTGACTGTGTTTGTAAATGCATAAAGTTAAAGTAAAGGGTCTTCTACTGTCGGTTACGTCCGACTGTAGCCTCCGTCCCACTGATCTGCCCCGTCCATATATTTCAAATGGGCACAGGGTATAAAATGTCACTGCAGCAAGGCGCTCATAAATGCAGAATTGCATTGAAGTCAAGATAGCGGCATGATTGTATGCATGATATCGGTTCATGGTACCTGATTGAAAATATCGACCTATAATTAGTTAGTTTTCAAAATACAACAAAAATAAATTTAGCTAGTATGTGTCCAGTTGCAAGCGCCATTTCAATGCAATTCACAGCATAAATAAAGAGTGGCATAGGCTACTTACATGCCAAATTTCAAGTCTATGATATTAAAATTGTAGATGCTGTGGCTGTTAATGCTTGCAAAATCAAGGTGGGAGCTGGTGGAAAGGGGGGTAAAGGCGGAAATTTTCAAAAATCTACAAAATCTTCTTTACCGTACAGCATAGGAGAACTTACATACCAAAAATAGTATCTCTAGCTCTTATAGTTTCTTAAATATAGATTTTAATCTGGACAAATTTTATATGATTAAATACCCAAGAGATTCTTGAGGCACGCATTCATATATTGTCATATTAAAGCTCCCACAAACTTTTTAAGCTTATTTTTGAACTCAGGAGCCACCCTTTATCTAGAAAAATATGTTTGGTTCAATTTGTCTTATTAGTTTAGATTTGGGCATTAAAGGGTTAAATTGGCATATGTATTTTATTTCATTCACTGTACACTGCAGGGAATACACGAACATACATACCAAAAAATGTCGCGCGCTCTGCGCGCTCCACCTGACAGTCGGGCAAGCCCGACTGTGTTATACCCTGTACCACAGCTTGCGCTGCGCGCTCGCCCGAACAGTATATAATTCAAAATATATAAGTAATATGCGCCAAATTGCGCCCAAACACACACACATGCATACAAATACATAGCTAAAACGCTTATTTTAGTATTTTACGCACGAATCTGACGTATCGGAACGCGGCGAATTATATTATTTAACACTCGCCATGATAATTGCGCTTTTTAAAATGTTAATAATCTTGAAAAACTATTTAAATACGTTATTGTAATTAGAATCGCAATCAATCGAACGAAACGCAAAAATCGGTCTAGCAGGTTGGCAGCGCCCTTCGCAAAAGATCCATCTGGCAACGCCAATCGGGATCGCCAAAAACGACAAGTGGCGCTTCACTTGTTTTGCTTGGCAAATGCGCGCCAATTGTCAAATACGCGTTTTTAATGTGAATTAAAATTTAAAACCTCTTATACTATATAACCAATATATTTATTCTTTACATATCTCTTGGTAATTACTCATTTTTAATGGGTGCAGGCTATAATAATTATAGAGCAAACATTTGAACACCAAACGAGCCAAACGAACCAAATATCTGGCAGCATCGAGCAGGGCTGCCAACTTGTCTACAAGCACCTAATTGGCAACATTCGAATGGTATACTCATACAGACATATATACATATTGAAATGAATGAAATTGCTTAAAATGTATAAAAACATCATAACTATCTTAATTATGGACCGATTTAGATGAAATTTACAGAATCGGTAGACTTTACGAAACACTACAGACTAATAAAATCAGAATTTATGTAAATAGATCCGTATCTCTTTAATTGGCAAATCAATTTTGTTTCACTTATAGTGGGCGGAAGGGGCGTGGCACCTAAGATTTGAAATAAACTTGATCTGCGTACGTTATTTATCTACCAAACACGCCAAAAATTACAGCTCTAGCTTTTGTAGTTTCCGAAATCGACGCGTTCATACAGACGGACAGACGGACAGACATACAGACAGACAGACAAGGCTAAATCGAATCAGCTCGTCTCCCTGATCAAGAATATATATAGTTTGTGGGGTCTGCCACGCCTCCTTCTACCTGTTACATACATTCGCACAAAGTTATTAACCCTGTATTTCCCATTTTTCAATGGGTACAGGGTAGAAAAATGGTTGCTCTAGTTTCCGTTCACCCAGACGGACGGACAGACAGACAGAACAAAATATTAAACCAATTTCACTAACATATCCGTAAACTTTCTATAGTCTTTTGTAGCAACCCTTTCTCGCAGTACTTTTCTATTCATTAGACCAGTGGTGCCCAAACGGAAAGGCTCTTCCCATAAGCAAGAGCTCTCCCCATATGCTAATGAGCATCGAGAGCTATGGAGTGGGCACCTCTGGATTAGACCCTTTACATTAAAAAATTTGGATGGGGCAGATCAGTCGGTCGGGCCCGACTGTCTTATACCCTGTGCCATAGCTCGCGTTCGCAACTACAGTATATGATTTAAATATTTTAAATATAATTAAATTTATTTATATTTTGTGTTTATTAACGGATTTCAATGCACTTTTCAAGATAGTTAAATATAATAGAAAAGAGTTTTTTCCAAATAACAATATTCCATGTTCAATATTACGCTTGCTACTTTACTTTATATGTTCACACATACGCACAGTGCAAGTTCCTTAGCAACATGCTTGGTATTTCCATCCCTCTCGCACGCTATTCCCACACGTATAGCGGCTGCGCTTACAATGCATGCAATATTAGGAATCTTATATCTCCTTTGTTTATAAACCGATTTTAATGCGTTTTTCAGGACAGTTAAATATAATATATGAGAGTATATATTCAACAATAACATTCTACGCTTGTTTTTAAGCTTTCAAGTTCAAGTATTGCTTAGCTTACATCTCCTGTGCTTATTAACCGATTTTTATCCGCTTTTCAGAATAGTTAAATAGAATAGTAGAGAGTATATATTCCGAATAACAACATTCTATGTTTAATATTACGCTTGTTATTCAATTGTGCCTTGCATACGCGCGTAGCTTAGTGTGTGAGCCTTTGATTGTGTTTGTAAATGCATAAAGTTAAAGTAAAGGGTCTCCTACTGCCCCGACCATATATTTCTTAGTATATTTATTTATTATTATTTTCGTTTAGTAAGTTCCGTTTCCCAACCTACTTAAATGATTAAAAATTCTATTTGAGTTAATTTAAGGGACATCGAGAATACAATCATTTATTTAGATCCTACACATAAAAAAATATAATCTGTAATATATACGATAATGAATTATGTTTGGGTCGTCATTGTTTTGGTATTTCGCTGCTCCGACCAACATTAGCACCAACAATTTTAAAGCTTTGTACATACATACATATACTCTGTACCATACATATATACTCGGTACCCTGTACCACAGATAATCCTTGCACATACAGTATGTTATTTAAAATCTATTTTAAATCTAATATGGCATACTGCTATATATAAATATACAAAAGGCAGAGTTGAATGAGATATCGATGATATTTCTGTCATTCCTCAATTCATATGTAAATGTTAAATATTATTAAATTATTAAATATTATTTAGTCTAGTCCCGAAGTTCAACTGTGTAACAACGTATCAAATACTAAATAACTTGGTATACCGGGATGTTGTGAGTCTAATTGTACACTTCGACCTGAGCTTGATCTTTTGTGTATATGTAGCATAGCCTACTACTACTTACATATATATCAAAATTAGTGTTAAAATAAATTAATCATAATTCTTTTAATAATAGACCGATTTAATTGAAATTTGTAAAATTGGTAGATAACAGCAGTAAAAGAAAATTTACTTAGATGAATTTATATTAGATATTTTCTTTAATTAGTCAATGTTCGCGATAGGGGCATGGCATCCAAAAATTGAAATAAACTTGTTTCGCGTATGGTATACACCTTTAAAAAAATGACCAAAACGGCTGCTCTAGCTATTATAGTTGCTGAGATCGACTGGTTCATAAAGACGGACAGACAGACAGACGGGCCTAAATCAACTCGGCTCGTCTTGATCAAGAATATATATACTTTGTGGGGTCTACCACGCCTCCTTCGGCCTGTTATATACATCCTGACAAAGTTAATAATCCTGTTTTTGTTTTTTTATTTTTTTAAGGGTACCAGGGTATAAAAATATCTGTTCTTACTCGAAAAAGAAAATCATGTAAACTGATGCTTATCAGTGTCATTTGTGTAAATTATTTTGACTACCTCTGTATATGTATAGCTTACTTTTATATTCAATATTAATCGATTTTATTCAACATTTATATGATTTTGTCGATCCATATAATGGGTACATGAAAATAGTCGTTTCAAAAATTAAAATTTGTATTATATACATTAGCAATATAAACATTTTTTGTACTTTGGAATATTTTTAATCCACAAACTAGAATAACTGTAGAATTAGTCAATTGTTTGAACTAACTGTAATTTTTCGCATGTGTATAATTAAAAAATTATGTTTGTTCTTTGAACATTCTACTACAAGAAATTTTTAAATAAAAGCAGCTCGATAGATTACTGAAGAACAAAAGTGTAAAAGAACTTGAAACATAATGTTCAAGCCAAGCCTAAATCGGAGTTTTCGTTTACCTTTGCAGTGTATATGGTTAAAGTTAAATGGTTCCTGGCCGTTGGAAACAAATAATTCCAATTTTAACTTGCGTAACTTTGCATACACATTATATCAGTTGGCATTACAATTTATTTTCAGACTGCATTTTTGATAAATAACCTTGCCGATATTATAATTACCACAGAAAACTGCTGTACTACTTTAATGGGAGTATTAAATTTTATTCGGTTATTGCATTTACGTTTAAATCAAAATTTGTTTCAAAGCGTTATTGATCAATTTGTGACAGACATTTGGATTCCTAAGTGAGTATGCACAAAAATTATATTTTTAAACTTATAGGTTGCCAAATGGGTGGAGCATAACACTTTTCTACAAATTATTGTAAATTTAAGGACATGCATATCGTTCATACTACTACCTACACTGAATGAAAATCTAGAGCGCTCGTACTTTAACCTAGAATATGCGGTGTCGAAATACTACCAAGAATAAAACTCTACATTTAAGAGCGTTCGTAAAATTCCTCTTTTAAGGAACGTTTTGGATATATATAACGATTTTATACTTGTCTTTAAGAACGTTTTGCGCTTAATTTAATCCCATATCAGGTTTAATCAGTTCCCATTTCAGCTTAGATTTAGTACGAAATGTTCCAATTTTATTAATTTTTTACTTTAAAAAAGTAAAAAGGGTCTATTAGTTTAGTGCAAAGAGGAAATGTGTGTAACACCCAGAAGGAGGCGTGGCAGACCCCATAGAGTATATATATTCTTGATCAGGACGAAAAGACGAGTCGATATAGCCATGTCCGTCCGTCTGTCCGTCTGTCTGTCTGTCTGTCTGTCTGTCCGTCCGTATGAACACCTAGATCTCAGCAACTATAAGAGCTAGAGACATCATCTTCGGGTATTAGATACTCCTATTTCGCGAGCAGCACGAGTTTGTGTTAGATTTTAGATACCTCCCACCCTTCCCCCGCAAACCGCAAAAAGCTACTACAGCCACAGCTTTGAAGTTATTGATTTGTAATTTGGTATTTAACTAGTTTATGACATTCTCTATCGACGCTGTGAATTTCGTTTCGATCGGATAAGAAACAGCGAAAATATGGAACGGACAATTTGCCGCACTAGGCAGAGGGGGGGTGGTGTGCCTTGCATACGCGGGTTTTTTTTTTTTTTTTTTTATTTTTTATTTCATTGGTAAAGATAGAAAGTAGTAGTAGTAGAAAGTAGTATTTACAAAAAGAATAGGAAAGATAGTGTGTAGTGAATAGTGTAGTGTAAGGGAGGCAAATCCGTTCGATGTGCGGGTGGCCGTTGAGCATTGCATCGCACACCGAGGAATATGCCTACCCAGCGACTCTGCGCTCTCTTTCCGCGCGGCGGAGTTCTGCCGTGACCGCCTCTGCATAGGCACCTACTGCCTCCCAGTTGGAGCTGCTCTCCAGCATGAGGGACACCAGGTTGTCCGTAGAAATTGCGGAGTTCAATGCCGTCTCCAGAGCCCTTCTTCCGTCTGCGAACCTTACGCAGTTAAAGAATACGTGCTGTGCGTCCTCGGGTTGATTGCACGCTGGGCAAAGGTCGCTATCGTCGTGCCCGAACCTCATAAGGTAGCTTCTAAAGCACCCGTGGCCTGTCAGAAGCTGCGTGAGCCCAAAGTGGAGCTGCCCGTGCTTCCTGGCTATCCAATCGCCGATGGTGGGGATCAGGCGGTGCGTCCATCGCCCTTTGGTCGAGCTGTCCCAGTTGGCTTGCCATCTTGCCGTGCTCTGTTGCCTTAGGCCACTGCGTGCCGTTCTGCTCTTGTCCGCCGTTTGGTACAGCTGTGTAGCTTCCCTTGCGAGCTCCTCCAGAGGCAACATCCTCGACAGCACCAGTGCGGCGTCGTCTGAGACCGTTCTGTACGCGCTACAGACCCGAATGGCGCAGAGTCTGTACGTTGCCTTCATCTTTCGACAGTAGGAAGGCACTGTGAAGGCCTTCGACCAGATCGGGGACGCGTACAGTAGGCTCGAGCGAACCACACTCATGAGCAGCCGTCTGGTCACCTCTTTCGGTCCACGGAGGTTGGTCATCAGCCGTGAGAGTGAGTTGTAAGTGGATACGGCCTTCCTGTTGGCGTGCATCATGTGCTCCTTAAAGCACAACCTTGTGTCAAGGATTACACCTAGGTAATTGATGCTCCTCTTGGACGTTATTTCCACTGGGCCGACCTGGATGCTTGCAGTTTCCACCCTCTTGCGGCTACTAACCAGAACTGCTTCAGATTTGTGCGCTGCCAGTTGCAGTCCGGCGTTCTCTAGCCACTGAGCGATGGTGGCGATACAGCGGTTGCTGATTGCTTCCACTGCCCTTAGCTCTTTTGCGATCGTCACCAGTGCAATGTCGTCCGCGAAGCCCACTAGTCGAGCATTGCCAGGGAGTTTGATGCGTAGCACCTCGTCGTACATCATGTTCCAAAGGAGTGGGCCCAGCACTGACCCTTGTGGAACTCCTGCCGTGATCGTGTAACTTTCCTCTCCTTCAGACGTGTAGTACTTCAGCACCCTGTTGCTCAAGTAGCTGCGCACGACGTTGACCAGGTAGTCAGGGATGCTGAAGTGCTCCAATGCGGCGATAATTTGGGGCCATTTCGCAGAGTTGAAGGCGTTCTTGATGTCTAGTGTAACGATAAGGCAGTATTCTTTTCCTCCACCTCTCCACCTCTTCCCTTCGATGGCGGCGGTTGCCATGTTGACCACTTCCTTTACCGCATCCACCGTGGACCTTGCTCTTCGAAAGCCATATTGCGAGGGTGACAGATCTCCCGCGTCTGTTAAGGCTGCTTGGATTCGGGCGCAAATAAGCTTTTCAAATACTTTGCCGATGGAGTCAAGCATGCATATTGGCCTGAAGGATGACGGGCTATCCGGAGGTTTGCCTGGTTTCGGGATGAGGACAAGGTGCTGCACTTTCCATCTGTCTGGGAAAACTTCTTCCGTTAGGCATTCGTTAAACACCTCTGCCACAGCTTCGGGATGGAGTGTCAACACTAGCTTAAGCGCCCGGTTGGGTATGCCGTCTGGGCCAGGAGATTTGCCGCTCTGTAAAGTATTGGCAGCAGATACGACCTCTGAAGCAGAGATGGCGTCAAACTGTGTGGGTGAGCGGGGGCGGGCAGGGGGTGGCAGGATGCTTCCAGCTGGGAAGAGGGATGCCACGATTTCCCTCATCCTCGAAGGCGCCGTTGGGGCGGAGCCTGCCCAGGCCTTGGTTTTCTTCACAATTGTTTGGTATGCCTTGCCCCAGGGATCCGCATCTGCCGTATCGCACAGCTCTAGGAAGCAGCGTCTCTTGCTTGACTTAATTGCCTTTTTCAAAACTGCCCTAGCGGCTCTATACATTATTTGCTTTTCTGCGAAGCTGGGCGTGCCCCTCGCTCTTTGGTATCTTCTGTTGGCTTGAAGACATCTTTTCCGTGCTTCGCTTATTTCCTCCGTCCACCAGTATGTTGGAGTGTGGTGTAGCCTGAATGGATGTCTTCGTACCATACTTGCATCGCAGGCTTGCTGCAGTGAGCTTGCTAGCTGATCTGCTCTGGCCTGGGCGGTGCCACGTGTGGACAGGGATCCGAGGGAGGATGTCAGCTTACGTGTGTCGAGTGTATCGGGCCGATACGCCGCTCTACCTGGCACTCGCACGTTCCCGGATCTTATACCGAAGGCGCATGTTATCGCTTGGTGATCACTCGCAGTGTAGTCGTCGCAGATCTGCCATGAAGATGATCTGGCCAAGGAGGGACTGGCGAAGGTCAGGTCGATGATTGAGCCTACCCCTGCTTTCATATAAGTGAACTGGGTGCCCGTGTTCAGCAACTTTACGTCCAGGGATGCGAAAGACTCGAGCAGGATCTGGCCTCTATGGTTGGTAGACTCGGAGCCCCACTCTACTGCCCATGCGTTGAAGTCCCCCGCAATTACAGCTGGCTTCCGCGATCTCGCTTCTGACGCCAGTTGCTGTAGGGCGGCTGTGAACTGTGGTAGGCTGAGGCTTGGCGGCAAGTAGCATGAGAAGAACCAGGTGGAGCCGACTTTGGCCAGTGCGAAGTGGTCGTAGCTGAATCGTTCAGCGACTGATCCGTATTGACCGTCCAGCACCCAGATCGACGATTTCCCAGTGATGTCTGGTATCCATTGACCCGTGTGTTCGGCTCTGTAGGGCTCGCTCAGTAGGGCAACGCTGATCTTTCGCTCTCTTATGGTTTGTTCAAGTAGGGCTTGGGCCGCTCTGCAGTGGTTGAGGTTGAGCTGTATAATCATGTGCATACGCGGGTAGCTTAGTGTGTGTGCGTCTATGTGTTTGTGTGTACATATACCCAAAGTAAAGGGTCTCCTACGGTCGGTTACGTCCGACTGTAGCCACCGTCCCACTGATCTACCCCGTCCCTATATTTAAACACTTTACTTTAAAAAAGTAAAAAGGGTCTATTAGTTTAGTGCAAAGAGGAAATGTGTGTAACACCCAGAAGGAGGCGTGGCAGACCCCATAAAGTATATATATTCTTGATCAGGACGACAAGACGAGTCGATACAGCCATGTCCGTCTGTCCGTCTGTCTGTCTGTCTGTCCGTCCGTATGAACACCTAGATCTCAGCAACTATAAGAGCTAGAGACACCATATTCGGGATTTAGATTCTCCTGTTTCGCGAGCAGCACGAGTTTGTTTTAGATTTTGGATACCTCCCCCCTTCCCCCACAAACCGCAAAAAGCTACTGCAGCCACAGCTTTAAAGTTATTGACTTGTAATTTGGTACATAACCAGCTTATGATATTCTCTATTGACCCTGTGAATTTCGTTTCGATCGGATAAGAAACAGTGAAAATATGGAACGGACAATTCGTCGCACTAGGCAGAGGGGGGGTGGTGTGCCTTGCATACGCGGCCGCGGCGCGCGGGTAGGTTAGTGTGCGTGCCTTTGACTGCGTTTGTAAATGCATAAAGTTAAAGTAAAGGGTCTCCTACTGTCGGTTACGTCCGACTGTAGCCTCCGTCCCACTGATTTCTTCAATAATTGGAATTTTGTTTGCTTCATATTAAAAAAAAAAACTAAATTTTAAAAATTTCCAAATGGTTTTATAAATATATTTAGACCCTTTACTTTAAAAAAGTAAAAAGGGTCTATTAGTTTAGTGCAAAGAGGAAATGTGTGTAACACCCAGAAGGAGGCGTGGCAGACCCCACAAAGTATATATATTCTTGATCAGGACCACAAGCCGAGTCGATATAGCCATGTCCGTCTGTCCGTCTGTCTGTCTGTCTGTCTGTCCGTCTGTCCGTCCGTCTGTATGAACACCTAGATCTCAGCAACTATAAGAGCTAGAGACACCATATTCGGTACTTAGGTTCCCCTATTTAGTAAGCAGCACGAGTTTGTTTTAGATTTTGAATACCTCCTCCCCTTCCCCCGCAAACCGCAAAAAGCTTCTGCAGCCACAGCTTTAAAGTTATTGGCTTGTAATTTGGTACGTAACTACCTTATGATATTCTCTATCCACGCTGTGAATTTTGTTTCGATCGGATAAGAAACATCGAAAATATGGAACGGACAATTTGCCGCACTAGGCAGAGGGGGGGGTGATGTGCGTTGCATACGCGGGTAGCTTAGTGTGTGTGCGTCTGATTGTGGTTGTATGTACATATACTCAAAGTAAAGGGTCTCCTACGGTCGGTTACGTCCGACTGTAGCCTCCGTCCCACTGATCTTTAATTTTGATTTTATGTTCATTTTGTTCATTTATTAAATTCATTTTAATCCAATTCAATTTATATTCCGAATACTAACTTTCTATGTTGAATAAAAATATTTTATTTATATTATTTCGCCACTTACACATCAAAATTAAATTTAAAAAATTTGGACGGGGCAGATCAGTCGGACGGTCCCGACTGTAGAATGCCCTGTACCCTATATTTTAAATGCCATACAAAACGTATCAGCAACTCTTCTTCTTACTTTGTTATGTGTTCCAGCTTTAACGGCCGCGCTGCTAGAGGCGGCGAGTTGCCGCCTGTAAAATTGTTTCGCTAGTAACTCCTGTGTTTATCAACCGATTTTAATGCGCTTTTCAAGATAGTTAAATATAATGAAAGAGAGTATATGTTCCAAATAACAACATTCCATGTTCAATATTACGCTTTTTATTCGATTTTTTTCGATAAAGGCGTAAAAGGTGCGTGGCATCCAAAATATGAAAAAAGCATCATCTGCGTATGATATAGACCTACCAACTACTAATAACCCTGTATTTCCCATTTTTCAATGGGTACACGGTATAAAAACTAATTTGATTCAAAAGGGCAGGGGAGTCTACTTCACCTAAAATAGAAGAAATAAAACACCTAAAACAGTCCTACGATTAGATAAAGATGGAAGATTAATAAGAAGTAATCTAGCAGAATAAGGTGATAAGCGAAGATTAGGATCCCAATTTAATCCTCGAAGAGCAAATAAAAGGAATTGTTTCTGAACTGATTCTATCCTATCTTGATACACTCTATGCTGGGGACACCAAACACATGAGCAGTATTCAAGAATGGGACGTACTAGAGAGGTATACAAAAGTTTGGTAAAATAAGGGTCGTTTAATTCTTTAGACCAGCGTTTAATAAATCCAAGTACACCCCTGGCCTTGCTTATAATAGGAAAAATATGTAGCGTTAAGCTTAATTTAGGATCAAATATTGCTCCAAGGTCATGAAGTGATGAGACGCGTTGCAATGGGACATTATCGATCGTATATATTGCAGAAAAGGGGGAGATTCTAGTAAAGGTCATGAAAACACATTTACTTTTGTTCAAAATCAGATTATTTGATATACACCACCGGTGCATGGAATTTAAATCATCTTGCAAAAGATTGCTGGAAGAGAAACCTTTCAAAGAATGTACAAGTTTAACATCATCTGCATACATAAGAAAATTGGAATAGGACAAAGAATGAGGAAGGTCATTAATAAACAAAGTGAACAATAGAGAACCTAAGTGGCTACCTTGTGGAACACCAGAGGACACGTAAATAGGCTTAGAAGTATGACTTCTAAGCCAAACTTTTTGAGTCAAGTCCTTTAAATAGGATGAAATGCATATAATAAGAAAAGAAGGAACACACATTAGGTCAAGCTTATGTAAAAGGAGATCAAGATTAACTGAGTCAAATGCTTTACTAAAGTCAGTATAAACAACCTCAGTCTGCATCTTTTTAAGGAATGCAATATTAACCATTGAGCTAAATTCTAGCAAGTTACTAGTAGTTGATCTACACCTAACAAAGCCATGTTGCGAAGGGGAAGTAATTGACTTACAAAAGTGTTGCAATGACGACGTAATTATTTTTTCAAATAATTTGGGAATAGCCGACAATTTTGCAATACCTCTGTAGTTGGAAATTTCCGACTTACACCCTTTTTTATGAAGAGGAAAAATGAAAGATTCCTTCCATAAAAAGGAAAAAACTGAAGAATTTAATGAAAGATTAAAAAGTTTAAGTAGAGGTTGACAAAGAGTATAACAACACTCTTTAAGAACACAACTTTGGATGTTATCAGGACCGGGGATATAAGAGGATTTCAAGGAACTAATAGATAAAAGGAGGGATTCATCAGATAAAGTTAGGGGAGACATAGAGTTGATTGTGTTAATATGATATGGATAGGACGTTTTTAAAACGGAAGTAGTTGAGTAAGTGGATTGAAAAAAGCACGCAAATAAGTCAGACGCAGATGAGTCATCAACTGATCTAACTCCATTGAAGAAGATTGAAGAGGGCAAGGTTTGTGATCTACGTTTAGAGTTTACAAAAGAATAGAATTTTTTAGGATCACGCGTAAATTGAAGTTTGCAACGGATCAGGTAATTGTTATAACATTCTGAGTTTAAAATATTAAATTGAGATTTAGCAACACAATATTTTGAAAACTCTAAGCCGGATGCAGTCCGTTTAAACTTTTAAAAATATTTAGATTTAATATTTTTCAACATAGATAATTGACGAGTAAACCAAGGTGGCTTACGTATAGAGGATAAAATAACGCAATTTGGAACACATACATCAAATAAGGAATTTAATAAATTGTAGAAATAGTCAAGAGCAGAATTTATATCGTTCATCTCATATAAGAGAGTCCAATTAGTTGCATAAATCAGTTGATTAAGTAAATCAAAGTTTGCTTTACGAAAACAACGACGCGATTTGTTAGAAACTAGAGATTGAAGAGCGATGGAGTTAGTAATCGAAAGGGAGATATCTAAAGTAGGATGGAAAGAATCTAGCGACATTGAAAACACTGAAATCATTATGCACTTGCTAACACAATCAAAGGCTCACACACTAAACTACACGCGTATGCAAGGCACATAACCCCCCCTCCATCACCACAGCGTCAATAGAAAATGCCATAAACTAGTCACATAGCAAATTACAGTATAGCTTTAAAACTGTGGTTTTTGCGGTTTGGGGGGGGGGGGGGGAGGGAGTATCCAAAATCTAAAATAAACTTGATCTGCTTACTGAATGGGAGAACCTAAGTCCCGAATATAATGTCTCTAGCTCTTATAGTTGCTGAGATCTAGGTGTTTATACAGACGGACAGACGGACGGACGGACATGGCTATATCGACTCGGCTTGTCGTCCTGATCAAGAATATATATACCTTATGGGGCGTGACACGCCTCCTTCTGGGTGTCACATACATTTCCTCTTTGCACTAAGTTAATAGACTTTTTTTATACCCTGTGCCCATTTGAATAATGGAAAAAACAGGGTTAACCCTCTAACGGGTAAGACCGTCTACAGACGGTCTCCAGTTTTTAGCGTCTAGCGATCAAACTGTTGACTTTTTTGAATCAAAATAAATTGATATATCTTTAAAATTAAATTTCTATTTATTTAAGGTATATTTAACCACATTTCACCCACGCGTTCAATCACAATCATCGTTTGAACTTGAAAATTTGAAAAAACTTAGAAAAAAATACCCCTTGACAAAAGTAGTTTTTGCACAAAATAAAAAATATATTTAAACTTGTCAAATCTACTTGGGATTTTTTTTACTTATAGCTCAGACAATATATTTATTGAAATAAATTATTTTGTAATGCGTAAATGAATATAAATGTTGATTTGCATAAAAAATCCATTGACCGTCTACAGACAGTCTTGCCGGGCTGAGCGTAAAAAATCACGACTGCGCTGCCTGCGCTGGCTGCGCTGCTTGAGAGTGCACAATCGCGGCCATAAATACTTCGAGTAGAGATATCGGTTTGAAATTTTCACCAAAAATCTAAAAAAACTAATCGATTAGAAATTATAATAAATAAATATTTATTATAATCAGTACACTCCCCACTCCAC